>BLKM01000655.1:3698488-3750707 GCA_013340265.1 Coptotermes formosanus
CGACAGTTCAGTCGACTACTGGCAGCCGAGGTGTGCGGGTCAGATAGTAGCATTTGTACTGTGCTGGAGAGACTGTGATCCTCGGTCTTGCGAGGCATGCTGGATACTCACTCCATTCTTCTCTTGCCCCTTCACTTCCCCTCCCACGCGTCGCCGTGTGCCATGTCATACTAATCGCGCTCTACCAACGACAGCCTTCAGCTGTATCTTCAGTGTGATGGTAGAGTTCCGCGTACAAATTACGACTTGCGGTTAGGCTTCAAAGAGCTACATGCCATGTCAGTCCTCATTCGACGCTATGCAGTACGAGCTACCGACAGCATCGCTAAATAAGAACAGTAAACAATACCAGCTTTCAATCTGGGTGCCCCGTGTAATGGTCACGATAATACAATTTTTACCCGCATGCGGGGCACCTCGAGGAAGTGCCTGTATTAGTTAACTATTGCGTGTAATGACTTCAGTACAGACACGTGCAAAGAAAATGATACAGTAGAAATTTACTTATGTAATTAGTAATTCGTAACTACGATGGATGGAAATGGAGCACGGTATTGCAATTTGCTGTCAGTAAGACGGGAAGTTAATATTTTTCTTCCCTTCGGGTAGAAGGTAGCTACAAAAATTTCACAACATTAATTCCTTACCTGAAGCACCAAACTACAATTACGAACAGAGCAATTAGACCATGGGTCATGAGCCACAGGGCTGAGAAGCGTGTCTAGTCCGTCAGTGAAACTTCGGTACTCAAATGAGGATAAAAGTAAAGGTATTACCGCACATTCTGTAAAGGCATAGAGGGAGCGGAGGCATAGCTCCACTCATTCTTATCCTCGGCATTATATGGAGGTAAATGGTAAGCTAAAGCCCCAAAGGCTTTAATGTTGGGGCAAAATCTCTGATACATATTAAATAGGATACTGGTTGGGCCAAAGAGCCGGTTTGGAGGCTTTGGACAAGAAACAATTCTTGTCACTCTAGGGTTTCGAAACACGATTCCTTAGTTGTCCATCCAACAGCCTTGTCATTACGAGTATATTAAAATAGAGAGATTCTAGAGACGCCATGACCGCGGACACAAATATTGGAGCTACTCATCAAACTACATTATTATTTCCTATTTCCAACGCGAAAGATACTTTCTTTCTTAATAACGCTGTACCCATTTCTAACACAATTATCAACTTATTTGTAAGGACACACTCTGGCATATGCACTAAACGCGATCCTCAAAAAGTAGCATTTGGAAAGTCCATACGTTTCTATTTTCCTGATTCTCTGAAGTTCCTAAACAATGGCTGGTTCATTATACAAATTTATACAGTCTAACGCGGTTACAACGTCATGAAGGGGACTCAATGTTTTGTGTCGTTATAAACGTGAGCTGTTATAAGCGAGAAGTGTAACGTTATGGTTAAGAGTGATGAATTAATTTGTACTACAGAAGATCTGACGCTGTAGATATATAACCGATGTCGTCATAACCGGGTTCGACTGTAGTATGATTGTTTAACATGGCGTTTTGTAAAATAGTTCTACCAGAGACTTGATGAGATTTGTTACCATTATACTTACATATCATATGTAACATTAGTATTTGTTTTTAGTCACTGCTGTATTCTTAACGAGGCAGTTATTGCAGTACTGTTGATGGCTCTATAAAAACTAACTGTTCACGTCTAAGACTAATTTTCTTACACTGCTCGTGTAAGAAATTTCCTCGGGCTAGAATAAGTTTTGATGTGCTGATTTCAAATAAGAATCGACAGTACAAAGCAGCAAATAGTACACATAGATGCAGCATGGGACGTTAAGGGAGAAACAAATTCTGTATTGCAAATTTGCACTGCGAAAGGACATATCTCTCTCATTAATGTTGTAATGATCGTGCTTTGTACAGAGCGGTGTTACAGCAGTGTGAGTTTCCAGGCTTTCACAGAGGCCCGTATTAAAGTTGCATACAACAGGCAGCTTGTTTCGACGCAATGTTGCTGCCCATCTACATGGTGTCTTAAACCTAAGGCCCGCAAATGCAAGGTATCAGAGCAAGGCGATTTGCGTTTTGGTACGTTATACCGTCAAGTCTAGTAGCTTGCTACTATGTTTCGGAGAAACCTTCTGACTCCGTCTTCAGGGTAGAAAAAGTTTGGCGCAGTGATACCGCATTATGCAGTGCATTATCCCACAAGATTAGAACCATACAGGTCATCACCATGTTAAAGGTAAAGTTGTCCATCTGCAAGCCATAAATGTGTAAGACGAAGAGGAGATATAACTCCACTCATTCTTAAACTCGGCACCAGATGGAGGTGAGCGGTCAGCTTTACGTCCTGGCCCCTTTATCCCCGGCAAAAGCGCCCATGTTCCTCATTGGATATGTGGCTGGGTGGGCCCCACAGCAGGTCTGGACGCTTTGGAGAAAAGGAAATACCTCTTCGCGTGAATGTAACCATGACTTTTCGGTTACCCTGCGCGTTGCCTAGTCTCTAACCCAGCTTCCCAGTGATCGCTATGAGGGCTTCAAATCTCACATGCCACATGTTTATCGTGACGAATTATACACGGCGTTTCTTCGACCACCTGAAGCTTGCCTCGCAGTAACGATGCTAAAACTATTTATGTATAAAGACATGAGTCATAATTCTTCAATGAAAGGCGACAAAGACGATGAGAACAAAGTACCAAAAAGAAAAGGTAAGACTAAAAGAACATAAAACATGAATTGGAAATATAATTAATTCTCACGGAAACATGAAACATTTATAGATTTAACATGAATGTAGGATAGCTCGGTCGGTATAGCGACTAGACTATGGGGTGGAAGACAGAGCAAACGTGGTTGGTTCGGTTCCCAGCAAGGGTAACTGATTATTCTCCTCTTCAGAGCATCCAGATCGCCCCCGCGGCCCACCCAGCCTCCTATTCAAAGGATACCAGGGGCACTTTCCCCAACGGTGAAACGTCCGGAGCGTGCAGCTGACCACTCATCTCCACCTAGTGTCGAGGTTAAGAATGAGTGGAGTGGCACTTCCACTGCCCCATATGTCTTCAAGTCTTGCACTTTACTTGGGTTATAACAGTTACATTTATCCCTGTGTTTGATCAAGCAGCACAGTTTGAAGACGTATGAAGAAGTGGACGAACAGTGCCGCGCATTCTTATTCTCAGCACTAGATGCAAGCAAATGGTTTGCTCAAGAAACCGGCCGCCTTACACACAGGGAAACAGTTACAGTACTCAGTTGACAGTAGGCTAAGTGCGGCTCGGGGCCCTCTGCACGTTAGGTAAAAGAGAATTATCCCCGAATACTGCCTGGCTTAGGGCTTTAATTTTTGGTCGTCCTTTCCAGGGCCTAACCGCAATACCGACTAAGGTATCGGGACTGTTTTTAGGATTATCATGTCGAGAGTACGGATACAGGCTGAATAAATATAGGGGAGACCGGGTTTAGTTGGCACACTTTTCACTTCTTAATTTTTTACAATTTTCATACAAATGATACAAAAAAGAAAATGGTACTGGTGGCACGTGTCATTCTTAGACTATGCAAGAAAATATAATGACGAAGTTATATCAACAACTAATCCAAGAAAAATGAACTTCTTCTAACCTCTGCACGTGTGCCAACTTGCCCCATATATGGGGTAGGTTGGCACATATGATGGGGTAGGTAGGCACATAGTAGAGCCTGGTTTATTATTATTGTCAAAAATATTCCAGGGCAGCGTGAATGATGCTAAAATATTTAACTGTTAACAACATAATGAAACTGATTTACAGTCCGTACAAAACTAAGGACAAACATTACATATTACATTGGAAAAAGAAAAGCGGTACAGATATATATGTCCACAAAACTGCAGAAATTTTCATCTGATACATCCGACTTGCAGTTGGGACAAATATATCCCCAGGAAACGCCAGAAGTTCATTTTTCATGGGCCCACATTTGGCACTGGGTGCATTGAACTTATATTTCCCCCGCTACACTATTGCAGTATGTGTCCATAGAAACCAAACAAAATGTTTCCCCACCATTTTCGTCTGAGCAGTCTGAATTTTCCTCACTATTTTCCTCTTCTTCTTAGCATCTCTTTCAGGGTTATCAAAAGGCGCCTCTTGCTTCGCTTCTGATGTTCTTTTTCCTTTTGTCACTTGTCTCAATTTCTGCGCATCTCGGAAGGCTGCTTTCACCGGCGTATCAGTCAGGATTGCTATACATCTTTTGTTTCTAGTAGTCTTTGTTTTAGGAAAAGTACGGACAAGTTCAGGAGTCAAGGACCTGCTTGATTTGCTTTGGCATGTGTTCTTTTGGAAGGACCTGCTTCGGGAGAATGAATTCTTGAAGGGTCTGGTCCTGCAGACCCATCATGTTTAATGTTTCCGTTGCTGCAGCTCGATGCTGCAGTGTCTGTGGCTGGAGATGGTCTGTCTTACATCGGAGAACAGAAACTCCTCATCAACGAAGATATCTCTGTTGTAGGGAAAAATTCCAGTGGCCAGGTATCCAGCCTTGATATTTGCAGGAGTAGCTGTAAAGTTGAGAGACATGTTGATAATTTCAGGTCAATCGTAAATCGTCATCGTTTTTCCTGCGTGGTTTGTGATCCATGATTCACATGCACGACTGACATAAGTTTAGTGGCCCACAGATACTCCCACCAAGGCGCTGCAGCTTGTGACTAAAATGAGGTGGGAAGGAGAGAACTGTCACCCCGTCTTCCTTACAGCAATCGAGTGCAACATTTGACAAATGCGAATCATGACTCTCCAAAGGAGAACTACTGGTCGTTCTCTTTAAGTTTTCACATGGGGAAAAAAAATGGTTCACAGACTTCACAAATAATTCCGCCAGCATCCATCCAGGACAACTACCATCACCTTGAATCTCTGCAGGAACACCATTCAAGAAATGGGCACGAAATTTCACCCTAGGGGAAACAGAACATGGCGGCACTGTGTTTCCTGCCGCTGAAACGTCCACGGCTGAAGTTGCTAATTTTCCAGGTTCAGTGGACATCAGTGTCTCTATGTATTTGCAACCACGGCGCGCAATAACTCTGTCATATATCTGCACCGTTTTTATACCGGTTTCGTCCATGTTCCATATGTCGCCCGAACCAAGCCGCAGATGACCAAACACTTCCTTCAGATTTATAAAAGAAAAGCATTAACATCAGTCTTGTTAAGCTCTACTGATGCTTGTTGCCTCAGGTTTGTGCAGTGAATCAGTCTTACGCCTTTTCAAGAACTTCGCAAACCATTCTGTGCCTGCCATCTTTGTATCCCTCCAACCTTCGAGGATATTTATATTTAACGCCATTGCGTACTCAAAAGAAAACTTTCTCACCTCCCTTGCAGACAAGCCATAGTAGATGGGCTGATGCCATTTACAATGATTTCTCTGAGTTTTCTTAATCACCATCAGTGAACAAACGCGCAGAAATTACACTTATCCTATTTTTAAAAATTCACCTTTTAAAGCCTAGCGGTAACTTTACGTACCACGAGTTTTAAAATTAAAAAATTCTACGTGGTGCCCACATTGTGTTTATGTGTTTTGTACGGATCTCAGAACAAACAGCAACTTTTGCCTTATAAAACATTTAAGAGACTGGTTTTTATAACCGAAGTGGAGAGTGTTTACAGCGCGGTACGCACTGAGTCCTTATATAAAACAGATACGATTCGTCTTTAAAGGGTTAATGAGAAATATGGTGAAAGATATAAGAACATTTTACTTTATGTAGCGACCCATTTATCAAAAATAAAACTACGGAGCACTTTTGATTTATTTCCCTGTTCATTTATACCATACAGCAGAAACACACGTGAACTCAACTGGCGAGTTTTCTTGTACTCAGTACTGAAGGTCGGATTCTGTGAAATTCCTCGTATATCTTCAAAAGCTCTGCTGCAATATGTCGTTGGAGAGAAAAACGGGATTCCAAAATCTCTTGCTAGCTTCTAATCGACCTATTTTCTATTCTGGCTGCCCTAACGGCTCGAAGAACTGCATCTGGGGCAATGTTTGCAATTTCAGATTTCCTTTTGCACGATCTTGGCATAATTATATTTCCTTAAACAACATTGAAATGATGAAAGTAATAAGAAGCGTACAGAATACTGCACTGTTGACTGCGGAGTAAGGTGGCACGGTGAGCCAACTTGCCCCAGAGCAAGTGTGCCAACTAGACCCAACACAAACTTTCAGTTTTGAGGTTAGTTTCCTCTGAGATTAAATGCACAAGGAACGCTGTTATTTCTCAGTCATATTGCCACACATATACTACGTAACTACACGCTTTTAGTTCAGATAAATCCCTAGCAGCCTTCTCAATAATACGGATTTACCAAACTGTTGTAAAATTACTCGGCGTTGTGCAAAACACGTACAATGAAATTTTGCTTCCGATACAGCTGTCAGCACACTGCCAACTAACTTCCCTCCAATGAAACATGTAGCTGTTCCTACTGCCCCACAGGTGCTGCGCTCTTACAATGGAGAGGCGAGATATTAACGTTGTGCCAACTTACCCGTGTAGCCAACGAAACCCGGTCTCCCCTATAGGAAAAATTGGGTAGGGAATGCAAACAAAACGTGCTTTGAAAGAAAGATAAGGTTTGGGAGACTGATGCATAAATGGGAGAATACCAAATTCAAAATTAAGGTCAGAGATTAAAAAATACACAGCTATAGTTTTACCTGTTTATATGGCTACAGAAATTTGTCCTTACACTAAGTGGAGAATATAGGCTAGTGACAAGGAGCTTCGCCGATCCCAGTGGCCGCGCGGTCTAAGGCGTAGGTCTGCGGCCGAGCGCTTGCTGGGATCGTGGGTTCGAATCCCACCGCGGGCATGGATGTTTGTCTCTTGTACAGTGTTTGTGTTGTCAGGTAGAGGTCTCTGCGATGGGCCGATCCCTCGTCCAGAGGAGTCCTATTAACTGTGGTGTGTGTCTGAGTGTGATAAAGTGAAAAAGTGAAACCCTTGACACCCACTGTGAGTAGGTAGAAGAGCGAAGGACTGCGAAACGAAACGACAAGGAGCTTCATGGTTTGTACTCATCAGTAAGTATTTAGGTTGAGCAGATCAAGGATAATGAGGTGGGCGGGGTACTTGGCACGTATGACGGAAAACAGAAATGCATGCAGCCTTTTGGTGGGAAACGTGAAGGAAAGGGACAACTTAGAAAACCTGGGCTTATATGGGTGTGGGAGAGCAATAGTACAACAGAGTTTATGTAAATAGCAAGGAGAGGGCGTTGACTAAATCCGCTAGCTGTGGACAGGGGCAAGTGTCGGGCTGTTGTGAACTCGGTAATGAATTTTCCACTTCCATACACGCTTTGCCATTTCATGACTAACTGTGAAGAAGGACTCTGCTCCACGCAGTTACATAATTTCCGTGAAATTTGTTACGAAGCGAGACAAACCGCAGCTGGGTTAAAATTCTGTGGTGGATCATCGTGTTCCATAATAAGAAGTGTTATTTATCAGCTCAGAATTTTCCAATAATCTGCTACTGCTAAGAAGACCAAGTTAAAAGGTAAGGTTTCGCCCAGTGTCAGGAATAATGGTTAGTAATTCTATCAGGTTCGCGCTGACAAAGAGCTCTCCTGGGAATGGCGTTCACGCAGCGGAAAAAAATAGTGTTTTTAAGGCCCAAAAATGTTTTGTTATTGAAAATAACACAACATGCGCTCCCCGCTCAGTGGCGTAGAAAAGCCTTAGCCAGAACCCGCGGCACGTGAGGCCCCATACACCAGGAGAGCCCCAAACCCATAGTATGACACAACTTTTTGTGCCTTTTTTCCGACTGGATTCTTGTCCTGATAGAAGGCAGTATTCTGGATACCTGTTGCGAGGCCATTGCTAATGATTATCGGGGACCCCCCCCCCCCATTCCCGAGTAGCGGAAAGGGCCCTATCTGTTACCTACGCCACTGCCCCTGTTTCTTCAGCTGCGGCTCTCCATAGCTTGGCCTTTCAAGGCACACACAAGTATACAGAGAACCGCAGCTATTACACTGTGACAAAATATGAGGGGGTCATAAACGTCAGTATAACCTGAAATAAGTAAGAAACTTAGATCATGCAGCCAGTGGCTTGTCTTCACTACTGAATCGTCACCATGACCACGTCACGGCCCACTTGTTTCACGGCCTGACTGTATACTTATCCTAGAATTCAGTTCCTTCCCCTAGTTTCTGAAAGTAGGTAAACACGTACAACACAAACTTCCGGTCCAGTCAGAGTGTCGGCTGTTGCCTCTTGTATTCCGTTGTGCAATACTCGGAATTAGAAAACAAAAGAAGTATGCCTGAGCGAAATAAAACTCTTCCCAAGACTGAAATTAGCAAAACAAATTGAGGCCCAACATTTTAAACAAGATTTCTTTATTGTACTGTAGTAATTAAAATATGTACGCTCACCCGGCACAGTTTGTTAACAGCTGGAATCCAGCACCTTTCCTTAATTACACATCTGTGACGTGTGCATTCATTTTATACGTACTTCAGGATAAGAACTATTTGTGTCATGGCAGTTCAGAAGGAAAGCACCCAATGTTGTAACATTTACGTGGGTCCACGCGAAGTAAATATTTTTTTCAGGCTATCTGAAGGCCAAACAGTATCACAGTATTCATTATTACCTAAAGAGAAAGTTTTGATTGCAAAAACAGAACAATTTGAAGATACATGTATTCTATGCTCATAACCAGACTAGTGCAAATGCAAGAAGCAAAATTAACTTTGCGGACAAACAGAATTAGCAAAAAGAAAAGCGCAAGTTATTCTTCGAATTGCTTTAGGTACAGTTTATGGCGGGTCAATGACGCTGTGTCAACAATGACGGTGACTGCCATCCCATATAAGGTACAGACGGAGTTTTTATGTTTCGTTCAGTACCACTTCACGAAGACGTAAATGGGAATGGAGGTGTAGCTCCACAGACTCTCGAACTGGGAACTGTGCGGATGGCATTAGTCAGCTTCACGTCCTGGTCACTTTAAGCGTGAGGAAAGAACCCTCGGTAACCACTGGATAAGAGGTTGGAGGGGTTCCAGAGACGGCCTTGAATTTATAGAAAACAGACAAATCGATTCTGTCTTCCTCGATCATCCAGTGTTACAGACTCAGTAAAAATTTTTCCCGCCATATCGGAATAATTTCGAACATATTTATAAAGCCTATTTTCAGTGTTCCTTTATCCGCCATGTGATTTGTCCAGGACGAGATGTAATTGCTGTAATCGTCCACATGTCGGGTTCGATACCAAGGAAAAACGGCCGGTCAGTGTGTTTCACAGCCAGGGCTCTGGCACTTGAGTAGCATGTTGTATTGTTCCCTTAGGCTTCTCCCAATCTTTCATGTAACTTATTGGCATTACTATTACAAAACTAATCCTTTTTGCGTTTACATTTTTTATACTGACTTAGTCGTCTACAGTCAAGGTTAAGAATAGGTGGACATATAGTTCTGTTCCGCCTTATACCTTCATCGCGTGGATAGCGAAAACTTTACCTTAACCTTTATACACTGACTTAATGAACGCTTTTATAGTTTAGGTAAAACGTAAAGTTATAGCTTTCCGTACGCAGATGATGAAGATGAACAAGGGAATGGAGCTAGAGCTCCATTCATTTTTAACTCGGAATCAGATAGAAGTCAGTGGTCAGCCACGTGCACCGGCCGCTTTACACAGGAGGAAACAAACCCGTTACCCATTAAATAAATGGCTGTGTGGACCCCAGAGTCGGTATGGAGGTTTTGGGGAACAGAACCTCCTACTCCTGCCAGGATCCGAAGCCCGGATCATCTAGCCCGTAGTTCAGTTACTATACAGAGTGACCTATCCCGTTTCCTTTCCCAGTTAAATTCGACACGGGGTATTTGCTCCAATTTCGAAAGAAAACAGTAGGATAAAACCTGTCAAAAAATTTTAATCAGTCTGAGAATATCACAGGGAATCAGCATTATAAGGTGTCGGATTTAGTGATACCTAAACTGTAACGCCGCCTTAAAAATTCAAGGAGTCAGAGTCCGTTCTAATAAACCGATAGAATCGAAGAGAAGTAACGGATATTAACATGTGGTTATCTCATCTATGTATCGCACCATCTCTTGTTAGTATAAACAACTCTTTTATTCCCTAAAACCACAGAAAAAAGGAAAGTCCTTTACCGAAAACGTTTGGAAACATTTTATTTCTGCACCTCAGAACCAGAAGGGTGTAAATCCATTTTTATCTTACTTGAGATAATATATCAGCTGTATTATTTTTCGCAGAATTTCAAGCACTTCCTGATGCAGATGACTGTAAGTCCAAATAATGTCCTGATTTTAGTATGTTCAATGTCCGTGCACTATATCATACAAAAACACTAATCACCAACAAATGCACAAAGGGAGTTTCATCATCAATCGTAACACACTCCTACATGTTTCGACCTTACTGGGTCATCTTCAGGGAGAACTTCTCGTTACCTTTACCGTTTGGAGGCGTGAAATCTCCGCGCGCGCGCGGAGATTTCACGCCTCCAAACGGTAAAGGTAACGAGAAGTTCTCCCTGAAGATGANCCACGCCTCCAAAAACAACGCAGTGCGCAGTCAACAGCGCATTCTCACTCAACTGTAAAGTGCAACCTTAGTGTAACGGTAACGAAAAGTTCTCCTGAAGATGACCCAGCAGGGTCAAAACATGTAGGAGTGTGTTACGATTGATTATAAAACTCTCTTTGTGCATTTGTTGGTGATTAGTGTTTTTGAATGTTCCAATGTAGCTGGACTAAAAATTAAACAGCAGTAAGTCACATATTGGTCTAAGAAGAAAGCTATATTATGCGAAATATGATAAAATTGGACTTACACCCAATATAGGCCAAAAGGGAAGGGAAGCATAGGACGCCCAAGGAAAAGATGGAAGGACCAGCTTCATCTCGAGGGATAAAGAACAGGCACTAGCCTAATACTTCACAGCTCATGATGATGATGATGATGATGATGATGATGATGATGGACTTACACCCTTGGGCTTGTGTGGTCCAGATTTATTAATAGGAAGAGGAGCGAGACACTTGTGTGTCAACGTGGCAGTTGTATAATTCAAGTAAAGCAAGTGCAATGTTTTGAGATCAAATATATTTACATGGGTATATTGGAGCATTTATGATACTGATAAAGAATTCAACACGTCCCTGACTTCTGCACTGCCAAAAGACAAAATCCTCGTTTTCTGGAAGCAGCACCTTATAACCAAATAGAACAATGGTTTCGTTTACCAAAAGTGTCCAGGCTACTGTCTTTTGTTCCCGACGGGCCGTTATGTCATCCATACATGCAACACGCAGACGTAACATGTCTCTGTATGGCAGTGACAGCCTTACGTCAAAAGATATTTCAATACACGTTAGGATAGACCGGTCACTTGTGCGGTATTAGAGACCCGTCTTGCTGAGGTCGTTGCGCTGCCAGCGTATGACAAGCTTCCGGACGTCCATACTTAAAAAAAAAAAACCCGGACCTAAACAACCTGCGGTCCGCAGACTGCATTCTACTGGACCGAAAATTTGTAGTCTTGCCTGTATTGAGCCTCACAACTAATGTATGTCTGCACATAAAACTCCTAACAGAAAAAAATTTGCGAGGTTTGAAGTTTTCAAATCGGTGTTAATACAGACTCAAGTCTTCTGGAACATTACACCATGTAGTCTGGTATACAGTTATCATCGTTTCAAAGAGGCCTACTAACTCCATCCTCAGGGTCCATGAGTTCAAAAACCGTTGGACTTCGTCTTCTTGGATCCTGGATATGGGGTCGCGAAGTCCTCAAGAAGGTTGCTATCTATATGAAATTCTCATGAAGATGGAGGCAGCAAGCTGTTACGAAACGTTGGTAACTATATACCGATAGACACTGCATTATAAGCCCGAAGCTTAGAATAAGTTTTAAAACATAATTTGTATCTCGTACTAGGTTGATTACACACGGAATCTTATGTTAAATTTTCAACAAAATTCATTTAAAAATGTTTACTACATTTGCAACTGCAATTAAATCACATTTAGTAAGAAATTTAAGTTTCTTCTGTCTTAAATTAATTTAGAACATCAGCTCATTGCTTGCTTTATTCTGTTACACAGCAACGATTCCGGATTTCACTTTATACTGTGACAGACTCGCGGTGCCCATAAAGTATCTATGAGCCTTGGGGACGTTTAGATACCGAACATGTGCTACTGCACCGACGCCGGGGTCATTTATTTTCTCCTGCTAACCGGTTTGGGGTCAGCAGTTAGCCCGGGTGAGAGTCAAGCACGTGTCTTTAATTTGTGTACAATATCTTGACCGCTTACCTAATAACTTGCTCCACGGAGCAGAGTCATTTTTGAGAAGCTAATAATCTTAAAAAAAAAACGAACTCTTAGCAGCTACTTAATATCGCAATTAAGTAAAATTTGTCAGCGTGGTGCTGCAATTATCAATTGATCAAATAGAGCAGCTAGAATAATTACTTGGACCACTGGGTAGTCTGTTTTTACCTGAGGTTTCACTGCCTGTGCTTGCTCCTAAACTGGGCCTGTTCTGTGGCGCTGTTCGGGCTATGACACATAACACGCAGTGTACAATCACATTCTTTTAGTTACAGTTTCCTTTTAGACGGAAAGCAAAGGAAAATGTTAGGAAACGAATGAGAAAATATAAAATTTGAATTTCTCACGACGGGTGGAAAAATGCAGATGGAAGCGCAGGAGGTTCCACCAAAACTTTTGTGCCTATCTATCGAATTAGAGAGCGACACATTCCAGAAGATATGATCCCTAAAAATAAATTGTACTAAATTACCACCAGTGTTACATTTGGCTCTCTCCAATTCAATTTTGGGCGCTAAATATCTTAGTTTATATGTATGTGTTTCAGGCTTCAGTTAAAACCGGAACCGTCAACAACTGCACTCTGAATTTTAATGCTACAGTGCTGAGCAAACTGCAGTATTAACTTACTCCTCGTCCACTTTGTATTTTATAATCCACCTGTAATGAAATAAACATATCTGGCCCTCGATCAGTGTTACTTTCGTCATGCCCTCCGTCTTAAAAACAGTGCTGTCACAGCGTTATCTCTGACTTGCATGATGTCAGTTGTAAACTTCATTCAAATCAATTGAAACGGTACACCTTGCAACACCAGATCAAATCGATTCTTCCACTGCAACAGGTTTAGGACAAATATCCATTTCATTCTTTACCGAGGTGAAGGTAATCAACTTTGTGTCGCGGTTATTTGAATCTGACAAAACTTAAGGTCTTTACGCATTTGCAGATTCAAACCCTTTCTCAGTCACGTTTTTAGGCCCTTTCGTAAGATTGCGAAAAGTAACTGTTAGCTTCATCATATCTGTTTGCCCCTCTGTCTATCCGCATGGAACAACTTGAAATTTGATATAGGAGGGTTTTCCGAAAATCCAACAAGAAAATTCAATTTTCATTGAAATCTGACAAGTATAACGGGTACTTTACTTGAAGACCTACGTACATTTATGATAATATCTCGCTGAATTCTTCTTCGAATGACAAATATTTTAGACAAGCCTTATAGAGAAAATCAAAACACACATCTTATATTCAGTAACCTTTTTCCGAAAATCGTGCCGTTTATGAGGTAATGTGGAAAAAATATGGTAGAGACAGACAAACCACGGATGACAATATAATGCGACGCAGAAAAGATGCGCTGTGCATGCCGGATAACTAAGGCAAGAATACAGACACACTCATAATATTTACTACTTACTGCTTCATAACTGATTAGTTGCGCCTGATCTCGTAAAAGGTATTACGGAAACACAAAAGCTGGGAAATTACGCAACGACTGATGTTTCACTACGATCTGCTTAGCCAAAGTGTACATCTAAATAAAGACATGAACATACAAGTATTCTTTTGTTTCAGTGCAGCATTGGACACTTTATATTAAGACCTACAGTACGTATGTTTTATACTTACCGGACATATAATTTTGCCATAAAAGCACGGTTGTGCAGTACACAAAGCCTTTATATAGTTGACGTTGACATGCAGCCCAGCAACACCCGCAGAATGCACTGTTCCGTTTCCACAGAAAGAATGGTTAAGCGAACGCGCCTCAATGTTACGTTATTACTGTCTATTTAATCTCGAATGATAGGATGATAGGCCGCATAAATAATTAATTTTAGAGGATGTGACAGGAAGCCATAGCGACCTGATTTGAGATACTAACCTGGCAGGAGCCTGAATGCACTGACGAAAACAAGAAGACACCTCAGTCAGGACACTGGGTGTCCCTCCCGTGATTCGAAGCGGAAACCTTCCGATTATTACAGTTCAGAAACACTGCTGCTTAATCTAACTTGTTTGATGGTGATTTTCATTATATTGAAGTAATTTTTAAAATATCCGACAATTATTATTTTCTCCTATAAAAATGCTCTCAGCTGCTGTCCTTACACGCTGTCAACCGTAGATACGGGCTATGCAGCCTTGATGGAATGAAACTGAAAACGTAAACTTAAGGAGAAAATGTCTGGAATTCAAGAGACTAAACACTGCAGAAAAATATTTCTGTTTGTTAACTGTACTCCCCATCAAAACTGTTTTCTCTTGGGTAGTTAAAAACTTACCGGTCGGCGGCCGCTCCTTGGGATAGCAGATCCTGAAGAGACCTTTAGTACGCGTGTAGTAGTAGTATTTTGTATTCATGCTCTCCAGCAAAGACTCCTGGTCACCCCGCTTGGCCGCGAACTGCTGCAACATCAGGCATATTTTAAGAGCATCGAAATAAATGCAATTATTCGGAAAAATATATCCGACACAACTCCGGTAAATAAGGATACTTTTCAGACTAGATCTAGAGTCAATTGGGTTGTGTACTGATAATATTAAAGCGAATTCTTGTAACATTTTTATGCGCATTCGCATAAATTGCGGAAAGCGTCTATTAGCTTTGTTATGACTGTCAACCCATATAGAACAACTCGGTTCCCAGTAGAAGGATATGAAATTTGGTATTTGGGGATTTTTCAAAAATCTGTCGAGAAAAATTAATTTTGATTAAAATCTGACACGAATAACGGTACTTTACACGAAACCTATGTAAATTTATTATAATATCTCGCTCAGTCCTCTCTTATAATGAGAAATGTTTCAGACAAACTTTGTACAGGAAATCAAAACCCAAAATTTTATGTTCATCAAATTTTTGCCGAAAACCTAGCAGTTTATGAGATAATGTGGAAAAATACGGCACAGCCAAACAGGTCACAGATGGCACTATAATACGGCGCAAGTTCTGTGCATCCTGGATAAATAAGGCAAGAATACGGACCCACACTCCGAGTATTTAATACTTACTGCTTTCCACGGCAACAACTGTTACGCCAAAGGTCCGGAACGTTTCGTTATGCGTACACTGCCTCTCTTGTTTACACTGCATTCGATAACCTTGCATTCTTTTAGCCTACTTTCCTTTCGTAAGGAATACCTTATACGCATTAAATGACCATGTTTCCCGCATGTTCTTCTGTGTCTGTGTCCCTTCACTCCAGCGCTTAATCTCTTGACCAATTTTGACGTTACTTGCATACCCGCTATATAATTATAGGACACCCAAACCTCGTATCTTTTAATTTCCCACTGCAAGTAATAACAACATGGCGGAAACACAAAACTCTGAAGTAAGCGTAACATAACTGCCACCCAATAATAATACAGTATCTTGAAACAGTGCAAGGTAATATTTTCTAAACACAGGCTACGTTGCTTCTATATACGATAAAACAACAAAATGGCGGGCAGTAAGGAATTTTTTGTAGCGTTTATTTTGACAGCAGTAACCAGAATCTTTAGACCTAGGGATGTGACATTCGGAAAGGAGACGTCACAAACATACATAAAACTTAGGTTTGAACTCTACAATAAATCAACAATTACAAAAATGGCGAGGGTACGAGTATTTTGGGGTAATGTGTATATCCGACAAGACAGTATAACAAAACAAATGGAACTTAAAACTATGGTCAAATGGAACACACTTGTATAGCGTAATGAAGTTCAGTAGCACTTAAAACCGCACCTGTTGCGTACAAGAGGTTTCACGACTACTATATTTAATTTTACAGGTTTTTCGAGGCAACAATCTATAATTATTTGCAGGAGATAAGGCAACATTTATTTTCAGCTTCAATGTACATAAAAAATCCTACTCCGTTTCAAGGGACATGTTTAGGAAAACACTTGCAAAAGCAAGAATGCGATTTCCACTTCCCTGTCCATGGAATCATTTCATTTACAATTTTCTGGAGTGGCGCGGCGTGAGGTGCTCGGCAAATCCTCCCCACTCAGTTTGTATTCAAGCAATTACTTACGCTGAAATGCGGTGGTGCGGACAGGACACACACTTACACGGTTTCTTTATCTCTTAGAAAGTGCAAGAAGAACATGGAGCTCCAGCAATCTGGAACGTATTAATTTTGTACCAACGGAAAGTTCTTATAAAAAATAAATAAAATAAAGTTACAAATAAGGCGATAACAAATAATTTTATGTTTCTTAGCGTCTGTGCTCTTCATATTTCGCAAAAACGAGTCAAATATGGCTAAGTCAAATAACATTTCAGCCACCTCCCAAGCGTTGCTTCAGCGGCCCGACATTCGGATATATGTCTAATGCGCGCCTTTCTGTTGGTAACACGTAACGACGGATTCCTTTCCGTGGACACATATTTATTCCTGTATTAACCAACCAACCAACCAACCAACCAACCAACCATCCATCCAACTAACTAACTAACTAAATAACTAACTAACTAACTAACTAACTAACTAACTAACCAATTAACTAACTAACTAACTGACTGTCTGACTGACTGACTAACTAACTAGCTTAACGGAGCAGAGTCCTTCCAGAGAAGCCAACAGGTCTTCAGTTAGTCAAGATATTCCTCGCATTTTGTGGAACCCAAAGGTTCATTACCGCATTCACAAGAGCGTGCCAGCTATCCCTCTCCTGAGCCAGACCAATCCAGCCCATGCCGCCCATCCCACTTGTCGAGGATCCATTTTAATATTATCCCCGATATACGCCTAGGTCTTCCAAGTGGTTTATTCCACTCAGGTCTCCCCACCAAAACCCTGTATGCACGTCCCTTGTCTTCCATACGTGCCACATGCCCTACCAACCTCAGTCTTCTTGATTTAATCACCAGAATAATATTTGGTGAGGAATACAGTTCTTCGTTTTGTAGCCTCCAATCCCCTGTTACCTCGTCCCTCTTATGCCCAAATATCTTCCTCAGCGCCCTATACTCGAGCACCCTCAGCCTAGGTTCCTCCCTCAGTGTGAGAGACTAAGTTTCACACCCACAAAAAATAAATTCCTATATTTATTATACGATACAAACGATTATAAAAACGACATGTTTCGGCTTGTGTCGTTTACGCAAGCCGAAACGTGCACCGCTCTTATAATCCTGTAACTCGTACACTAAATGCAGTAATAAAGGTGTGTTAATTGTAATAAGTCTATCCTTATTAATAGGTGGAGGATGCACAAGTTCCCGGTGATAGGACGATGCGTTCTGTGAGATCGCAATTTTTGTGAAGTAAACTGTGTTACATACGGATGCGAAACTTTGTCTGACACGAAAGTAAGAGCAGTGACAGAAGGTGCAGAAGAAGAGGCTACTGAGAAAGATATTTTAACCTAGGGGTTGAGAGTATGAGGAGGGCCGAGAAAATGGCGTAGTGAGAATTTTAATGGTTTGAGCTCCCGCAACATATTACTAGGGCGATAATATCAAAAAGAATAAAATGGGTAAGGCATGTAGAACGCATGGGAGTGAAGCGAAATTACCACAAACTTCGGTTGGAAAACCTGAATGAAAGAGACAACGAGGAAGAACTAGGTGTAGACTGGAGAATGACATTAGGTGGTCCTTACAGAAAGAAGATGGGCTGAAGTGGACTGGAGTCCTATGTCTGAGTGTAGGGACAAGTATGATGTTGTTGTGAATACGGTAATGGACTTCTGGGTTCCACAAAACGTGGCGAACTTATTTACCAACTGAAGAACTTTTAGGTCTCCACGCTGTACTTCAGTTAGTTGGCGGTGAAGGACAGTAAAACAGAGCTCAAGGAAACAGGTTTGGACGGTGCTAATTACGTCTAAATTATTCAGAACCAGGCCCAATGAGAGGTTTAGAGCTGATGTAGGTATGGGCCGTGTTAGCACAGTTTCGGAGGAACGGGTTGCTTCCATCTTTGCAATGATACAGTAAACTCGGAGAGAACTTTCCTGGATGCAGTGGAAGCAGGGCCAGGATTAGGGCTATAAACGAGCCAATTGAATCCCAGCGGAGATGTTTTGTCAAAAGGAATGACAGGAAGTTGCGTAAAAAGAAGGGGGGGGGCAGATATGTTATCTTGGAGTAAAACAGATAGGAGACAAAATTAAGTAACAAAGTAGAGGTGTAAAAAAAGGGTAAGAACCGAAAGTTTTCGATTCCCGATGGTGTCAGTGGATTTCTTCATTGGCATAATCCTGTCGGTCGCACTATGGCCCTGAGGTCGACTCAGCCTCTAACAGAAATGAGTACCAGGAATATTTCCTGGGGGGTAAATGCGGCCGGTGCGCATGGCTGACAACCTTACCACCTTCATGTGCAGATTGTCTAGAAATCTGGGAGCCTCAACCTCCTGGAACCCTCTGGGCCTGTCCAGGCCTGTAATGGGACTGCTTTACCTTTTTTACCTTTACCGAGAATTTAAACAGGAGTCAGAAAGAGAAAAAAAGAGTTGTGAATAGCGGGGGGGGGGGGGGATATTTTCTGTTCCATAGCGGAGTATCTCGATCAGGTGAATAGCTACGTAAAATGTAGGCCCACTGCCTACTTCTGATGCATCTCTACTGCTACATGAAAGCCTTTGTAATGTGAATGTCATCTAAAACTCTTTCAAGGACCTTCATCTTCCACAAAACACTTGGACACAGCTTAATCGAACTGCAACATTGCACATTTGTGTCCACACTGAAATAAGCGCGACATATGGCAGAAGTTGTCACCATTCAAGGAACCGCATACCATATGTACAAAATACTCGAAACGCAAACTAACCTTGTATTGCTACGAGAACAACTCTAATGAGCACATCAGCCTCACAGGCAAACAGAAACGCCAGTTCTGTTTCGTACCCAGCGTGACATATGTGTGCATCGGACATCACAGACATCAGGCATTTTTCTGTACGTTACGTGTAAAGTAAGAGTTTCGGAAAATATCCAGCAATGTACAAAGTGTCCCTAATTAAGAAATTAGTGAAATTTTGTAAAGGTAAAAATGTACGATCCTGAATAAAACAACAGGGACTGTATAAGAAGCACTGGGAAACACAATACACGATATAACTATTAATATCGTTGTTTTTCTTTCTGTTTCGATTAAAAAACCAGCAGGTTAAAATAAAACAAAAATAGTGCTGTCTCTCTACACGTTCTTAGAAAAAAATAATAATAATGACCTAAATAACTACATGGAGCACAGTCCTTACTGACAATCTAACACGTTCTCTACTAGTCAAGAAATTCCCCGCTTTATGGAACCCAGAGGTTCACTGCCGCCCTTCATTCAGAGCCCCGCAACCTGTCCCTATCTTGAACCAGATTAATCCAGTCCAAGAACTCAATCCCATCCCTTTAAGATAAATTTTAATATTATCCTCCCAACGACGCCGAAGTCATCCAAGAGCCCTTTTTCTCTCAGGTTTCCCTACCAAATCCCTGTTTGCACCTCTCTCCCATACTTACTATATGCCCCGACCATATCACTCTTCTTAATTGATCACCCGAATAACATTTGGTAAGAAGTACAGATCATAAGGCTCCTCTTTACGTATTCTTCTCAACTCCCCTGTTACCTCGTCCTTCTTGGGCCAAATATCTTCCTCAGCACCCTATTCTCGAACAACGTCAGCCCAAGTTCCTCCCTCAATGTGAAAGGTCAAGTTTCACAACCATAAAAGCAATAGACAAAGCACTAGTTCTGTATAAATAATAATAATAATAATAATAATAATAATAATAATAGTAATAATTTTCTTGTTTCAGGCTGTACAAAACAATTTCCGTGCTGTCATGCTGGTTGTTGATGGCGAATCACAGGTTCTGTGTGGTTTAATGCATACAGTGATTCACTTGTCATTTGCAAGTGTTGTCACCATGCAAGGCCACGACCATAAATAACACAAAATGTGTCATGTACTACACGTCTCCTGCTTCGGATAGGCAATAAAGATGAAATTCATAACAGTGATGTGGTACTGCCGTAAGGGCAACCACGGATAATCAGAGAGTGTTTCATCAGACGACATTAATATCTTACGTAAGTTTAAGAACATTCAAGTGAAATCAGTCATCACACGTCCCACATACGTATAACGGTACCACTTCCGGTTCTGCACGCCGGTTCCGGCTTCGAGTTCTGCTACAGTCCACGCTTCCTGTGCAGCAAGTGTCACTACCGCTATGTGCAAACAAATTGTTATTTAAAACGGATTCCAAACATTGCAGGAAAAATTAAAAATTTCCAAAATAATTGTGGTCTTTACATGTTTCAAAATACAAGTAGATATTTACTTATCACAGGCGTCAGCACACAGCTAATATAAACCGAGTCGTATTAGATTTGTAAAATTGTTAAGAGAATTCCAAGAAAGAAGAAACGTGTTTCTTATTCATGACAAGAGGTTTCGCTCAAAAAAGTACAGTGTTATGTAAATGCCCCAGTAATCATTATAGTTGGGTTAGTTAATTGCAGCGGTCAGTGTAGTTTCGAGCTTGAGTTTATTTCGGGACGACTAATCAACTTAAAACATAGACAGTTATAAAATTGAAACTCTGTATAATACGTGAAAGTCATCATACTGAACACCACACAATTTAACAGAAAATACAAAAAGAAGTTCATTTTTAAGGATATAAATTTCATTGGGAAGATATATCCGCGGTGCTTCAAGATTCATCCAATGATATGTATAAATACTTGTATCTCTGTAAACTAGCAGCAGATTCAGAAACGTATAAAACTACAATTTACGAATCAAAAGGGATAGTAAATTCTATGAAACTCCTTTCTTTCACAGCGGATAGACAACGTACATGACAAAGGGAATATAACGGTAATGAAAGGTGATCGCTGCTCGTACCTTATACTGCAGAGCTTCTTTAAAAGTCGGGGCAAACCGCATCTGAACCGCATTCCGTTATCTTGTTTTTCGGTTATTAGGGGCTATGACAGATTAAAAAGCCAGAAGACGTACAAGGACGCAGAAGTGTCCTATTAGAAAGTACAAACACGGCATTTGACTAAAAATAATGAGGAATAAACAAAAAAAGAAGGCAGCCAGTTTACTTTCCGACATCTCAAACAGGCCCCTCAAGAAGTCAAGACAAGGTCTCTGGGTCGAGACAAAACTTTTCTCTAGATTCCTGTACCATAACCTCAAAACTCAGATTTAATGGCGCCAATAAAATTGTAAAGTTATAACATTCCTATCTTCACAGAACTGTGACCACTCAGAAATTCCTTCCCAAACGACAAATTGTCTGAATCATCCATTAACTGCTAGTAGGATTCAGTTTCCAAAACAGATAATGTAAGATCCTGGAACCATATCCATTTCTCTCCCACTCTCGAATCTGCAGGAAATTTGATATTTTTAACACCAATATTATAAGGTTGAAGGACCTAATTAAATCTACTAAAACTTCAGGTTGTCTTGTAAAATTCTCATCTCCATACGCGTATTATTTTTTCTCTTGTTATTTCATTTTTCTGCCACTTGTTTTATAAAGTTAATTGTATTATTTGTGTTATTGCTAATGCTGTCAGTAGAGATATCGATATATTCAGAAAAAATTACCTCAATCATCCATTAATAAAACAATACTAATATTAACCGTGCTGCTTGATACATCATGCGACTTGATATTTTTCTCTCTGATTTAAGTGTTTACGTGGGCGTAGGCCTAGGTGTTTTACGTCTCTGTGTCATCTCTGTAATTTGCCTTCGGTTGTCGAGCCAGCACATTAGTAACACATAATAAAGTTGTTATATGACACCATCGATAAATACGACTTTTTAATATTTTACACTAGATGCGTTTCGTCGATCCCAGCGGCCGCGAGGTCTAAGACGTGGGTCTGCGGCCGCTTACTTCCTGGGGATTGCGGTTTCGAATCCCTCCGCGGGCTTGCATGCCTGTCTGTTGTGAGTGTTGTATTTTGACAGGTAGAGGTCTATGTGAAGCGCCGATCCCTCATCCAGAGAGGTCCTACCGAGTGTGATGTATCTGAGTGAGCTCACAAAACATCGACAACGAAAAGTCCTAAGCCCTCTAGGGTTGTGGAGCCATGGAAAAAAATATACATATCCTTTCTATATTACACACAATACAACTTTTTATTAACCTTTACGCATATTTGCACAATCGTCTAAATGATTATAAGTTTTACCTTCTAATACAAATTTGTGTGTTATCTGCCCTCTCTCGCCTTATATTTACACAAGGCTACATAGTTTATATACAATGGAAGAGAGTTCAGTATACAGAGTAAGTAAGAGTTCCTGCCCCGTCGTACAAACAAGGAAGACAGGAAGTGAAAGACTGCTTCTGATGCTGTTAAGCGACTATATTCACATTTTATAGCTGTCGTTGCTTAGATAAATATTAGAAAGCTAAACGTCGGAAAGCTTGTTAAATATGACGCTGATATTTGCTGGAATTCTAGAATCATCTCTATCCCAGCAGGGAAAAACAGAATATGATGACAATCCCTATGCGGCATTTGCAAGTGTACGTGGTATAAGGTCTGCCTGTACATTCATTTTAGATCCAGATTCACTCAGGCGTGTTTCATCAAATTTGGTTTGAGGAATAGACCCTGAATTTGTAGAACGAAATCCATTGCACAGTACATATCAATTACTTTATTTTAACACATCCTAAATACACGTAACCTCAAACCGAAATTTATCTAAATCGATATTCCGCAATAATGTACTAATTGAGGGTGAATTTTGTAATAGAGTTGAACCCGGTTATAACGACATCGGTTTATGCGTCACCGCGTCTACAGCGTCAGATATTCTGTGGTACCAATTAATTCCTCACTGTAAACCATAAGATTACACTCCTCGGTTAGAACAACACTCATTTATAAGGACACCAAATATTTAACCCTTTCATGACGTTATAGCTGTGTTCGACTGTATTTACACATAGATAAAAAGAGTAATAAGTGCTCTGAAATACACTTTATGACAGCGGTTCACAAATTTTCCAGCAATCTAGGAGCCACTTCAGTATTCTAGGCACCAGGAAGGTGACACGTAGGTGGTCCCATATTACGGACCCATAGGCGTGACTTGGTGGGTGCAAGAAGGTAAAATGTCTCTCCAATATTGTTTCTACCTAAGAGTAGTTTTTTGGTTACTAAGTCGAAAAGAGACAAATAAAATATAGAAATATTTTCAAAACAATTATTTGGGTGGAGTAAGGATAGAAAAAATGAAACTAATCTAACTTCCCCCTCTTCCGTAACTTCACTCTTTCGTAAATTATCGTTCCTAACACCCATCGTCAATTTTGCCCCCCCCCCCCCCCTCCACAGTGTTAGTCAAGTTACGCCTATGTAAGAAACAACAAATATTACGCTTGTCGCCCGGGGTTTGTGCACCGCTGCTTTATGATTAATATCTTTTAGCTGTAGGTCACCAACATTAGTGGATTCATATTCATGGCATAATGTATCATCTTCAGTCAGCCACGAATGACTTTTTAGTAGGCAGTTCCACAAAAAAGAAGACAATTCAGCTTTCGCCAATCAGATTCACTGAAGCATTGTAAACATGGTATCTTAGCACCGGAACTCACGGACACGAGGAAAGGCATGAGGTTGACTACGGTGGGAACTGAGTCATTGTTATTTTAACAAGAATGAGAATTGTGTCACAGAGAGTATCTGAGAAAATGTTACTCTCAAGAGACATGCTCCATTTAGTCTGTGTTACAATTCATGTTCAGGCTCTTCAGACAATGCTGCGACTTTATTTCAAAATAAGGACGCAAAAATACTGAAGTATGCAAACCCCCATATTTATTTTTTCCCATCAGAGCTTTTATATCACATAAGAGTGTAAATCAGATCAGTACAGACCAGTGCTGTTTTTATATACACTTCATGATATGAACGTATAACTTGACAAAAGCAAAGAATCGTATTTATATTCCCGTGTGGTTATGTTAGCCGTATCAGTTTTTTAAACGTAAGAATTCAAAGAAGAAGCAATCGTAGAAAACACAGGAGTACATGAGGGTTTGGTTTAAAGAGTTATAGTATGTGGGGTTATTTTGTCTGTCCTATGACAGAGACGTGTGGATATGGCATTGAATCTTCTAGCTCCATGAAAGGCGCGAATTTGTTGATACCTGACGGACATTTCTCAAGAAAGACTCTTCTGCCTGGGATTGGCTGTTAACAAATTGCCTGGTGATTTTAAAATAATGATTACTGCGGGTACACGGCCTACAACTGAAGCCTGTGTTCCACGAATGTAGGAGAAAAGGGATAGAACCCCGAACATCCACTGATTGAAAGACAATACTGATTTTTGGCTGAGAACCAGAACAGGTTTCTGTTCAAGAAGGCGTTGCTGCGTATTTCAGAAAACACGTGTTCCACGCCTCGGGCAGGCAGCCAATCGAGACGTGGCCCTTGGGTTCGTCAACTCCTCACAGCGTACGTAACTATCTGCAGGCGAAAGCTGAAATGAAGTCCCTGAGAACTCCGTTAATTTAAAAAAGTGGCGTGTAATCAGGTAGCAAGACAGGCTGGTTTCAATCCTCTCGAGACAACACTACTCATGTCAGTTTGACTCGTCCAGCGAATCGCTGCTACAGTTCATTTCCTGTGTGTTATAAACAATAAACAGTCACAGGATGATGAGAGGAATATCTTAAAAATTAAAAGAAGGTATGCATTGAAAAGAAAGGGACTGAATTTATTTGACAGGCGAATCGTCCTGCGACACCGACGCAGTAAACAATAAAACATTAAATTCAGTTGCAGCGTATTATTGTATATGATTACAGTATCACAATCAAGAGTATGTTTCACAAAATAACAACACGTGTGCTTATTTATTGTCATATGCATGTAGGTACATGATCGATTATCGATCTGCCATAGTCCTAGGACGACTGGAAATAAACATCGAGAAAGGGAAGGACATTTATTTAGGCTTAATGTGTGTCGTTAATATAGGATGCTTTTATACAATTAAAGTTGAACCATCTTACGTACTACAGGGTATGCAAGTACCTGCATGACTCGACTTAATGCGTGAAATTTAATTCTCGAAATGTGCTTGCATACACAGTCTAGAAACAGGAAAAACTGAGGCTATTGGTCTGTTCCGACATCAGTTCTGCATGAACCGATTCTTCCGTGTTTTAAAGCAGGCCTGCTCAACCCCTTACGCCGCGAGGGTGCTTTCGGCAAATTTTAGTCTGCATGCGAGCAACGTGAAAGTCAATACATGTAATGAGGAGTGAAAAGGTGTAATTACAATTATACATTTAATTTTACCTTTTTACATTATGTGATATAAAATATACTTATAATAACAGGGCAAATGCATAAAAAATCAAATTCACAAATAGGCTAGGGTGTCGCTATATTTAGCCGATTTTTAAAAAAACAAATTAGTAGCGTGATGTATATCTCCATAAATGAACAGCTCATACATGTTTGCCAGGTAAAGGGTTGAAACACGTTCTTTTCTCATTTCGAATGTCTTCGCGGGAAACATAAAACTATTTCGCGGGAAAAATGTTGTCCGCAAGCCACGGGTTTAGCAGGCATGTTTTAAGGAAACTTCATTATTGCCTTCGTCCTTGTGGCTTGCTGTCCAACAACGTTGTATTTGTACGACACGATAAACTGTGGATGTCCGTCTAAAATATTTGTTTCAAATCCTTCTGTTCCTTCGTTTAAATTAAGTAAGGCTATATTAAACTCCTGTTACCTCTCTTCAATAAAGCCTACAGCAGTTTAACCTCAAATCCATGCATAAGCTGTCTCAGTTTGTGTATATTGCCCTTGATTTAACGCAAAAATTCACTGCCTTATAGAAGAGCTGGCAACTTCACTGCCATAAGTAACTAGACATAGAATCAAAGAGGGAAAACAGGCCTACAAGGCGATGAAGCTTCATCATGGGGATAAGTTCATACGTAAACTCTCGGGTTAGAAATTAGCTTTTTCATTAGTCGTAAACGCAACATATAAATCTAAGAACTGTAACTTGGCTAACTGGTTTCTTAGATTAAGCTCTTAAGCTGACTACGGCTTATGTAAATTATGATAAATGACATAGATGCCGATATTTGTATACGGTCTGTACAAAAGTGTCAATTAATATCTGCCAAAAAATCAAAAGATATAAGCCACATAAAGCTTTATCCACTACTTTAAATGGCCAGTAAAACAAGTCGGAATGAAAGAAGCTTGCACGTGGCAAAGAATATATGTGAATAACTGAGATGCTAGTGTAAAGTTTCATGAAAAATCTGTCGACAGCCTTACAAGGGAATTTACGTTCTTCGGTACAATTATTCTTAAAATGAAGAAAAGAAACATTAAAGGTTCTAGGAAATGTAACGTGATTCGGCCATAGCTTTCATCACAACTGGTGCTGTAGTTTCGGAGCTGTTGCCCACGGACCGTATGAACGGACACGACACAACAAACAGGCTCTTTACTTATTTTCAAAACACGTCTGAAATTGGGTAAATTCTTGCCTGTGGCCCTCAACTCCATGCTCTTGCCCAATCAATAATGAAAACAAACATCAAATATAACCTTGTGTTCACATAATGACACTGGAAATCACTAATTATTACCATGAATCCATTTCGCACAGTCTGTTGTTGGTCGTTACATTCTAAATGTCCAAAAAGGTACAAACATCGCACATACGCACACAACAATACGCTAAAATTCTACTCTCACAGATTAGTCAAGCATGCGAGGCATGATTATTCAGTATTGGTGCTCTGAAGAAAACTGCAGCCAGCCCACAGCTGTTATCTGTCGATGTAACGCAAAAATATCAAACGAGTGGGCCCACCACACGCCCTCGGTAGCGGGACGTATTTATATGTTTGGGCTGCGCAATTATTTACAGCAGAAACAATTGTTCCACCTTGACCACGTTACTGCATGAAAATAGTTCTTTCTTATTTACAACAGTTCTGAAGAATTCGCAATGCCACGCGAATCGTCAGAAAAAATGGCATCCGTTCTGTTTACAAAACTCTAAACTAAGAAAATTTTAAGTAAATTTTAATATGGAAAAGATAACGAAAATTCCATAAATTTATGACAATTTCTCTTAAAATATTTCCATATTGTTACCTTGCTTACAACAACACTAATTCTGTAAAGTCAATTCACACTATAAAGATCCTAACAAATTTTAGAAAACGTGGCAGAGTTCAGATGCTGACAAAAGAGAACATAAAAAACTGAAACTTATATATAAGAAGAAATTAACATAAAATTAAACGTGGAAAGTGCTGTGTTAGGCCAAACTGACCTTGTAAAACCTTAGTCGGAAAGCATAAATACATTAAGTCATAATCTTAACACCAAATTTGAGGTTCTGACTGCAGAGATTATAAACAGCGCCCTGTCTTCTTGCACGCAACGTCGTGTAGCCCTGTACACATTTGCAGACATTTCGGAAAAATCTGCTGCCACAATTTCACGGTAAAGATGGAGGAATAAGGTTCCTCCGCAACGTCGTTACGTTTCTACAAGACAATACGGAGCCACATGCAAGAAGAAAGTATTCCTTTTACTCTAACGTGTTTCACAGACAGTGCAGCTCTGTCTCTGACCATAACGAAAGAATGTAAATTGAGCACGGATTAGGGTTTTATGAAAGGTCGGAAATATCTACCAACTGAGATATTGGACGTTTCAGAATATCTCTCCTCCACTTAGTTAGTTTCATCAACATGATAAGTCACGCAATATTTAATTTTCTGTCGTCTTTAGCCCCTCCCCTAACGCGGTGGATCGCAAAATTCGGAGAATATTAAATCAACAGTAATCATACATTCAAATGTTTATGAACAACTGTTTTGAAAGAAACAAATTTTGTTTTGATACCCATACGATGCCCACACACACATATTCGTGACCCTATGGTAACTATACATTGCACGTATCATACATCTTAACAACAAAAAAATATAGTGACCATAGATTTAATTTACGGTATGTTTTTCGGAAAGCGAAGTGTTTACTCATTACCATCTATGTAACTGTGGTCCGGCAATGAGAATAATGTGGTTTCTTAGACAAAATAATTTAGTTTTAACAACTATATACGATTAGATGCAAACTGTAAACTAAGTAAGACGCAACCGTTATAGGAAGCCACTGGTAACAGCATGATAAACTAAGCGCTGTTAAAAGAGTAGAGAGACTGTTACGATCCCAGTGTTCGCGCGGGCTAAGGCGTGAGGTCGCTCGCTTGCTGGGATTGCGAGTTCGAATCCCGCCGGGGAGGCATGAATGTTGTGAGTGTTGCGTGTTGTCAGGTAGAGGTCTCTGCGTCGGGTTGATCACATGTCCAGAGGAGTCCTACCGACTGTGGTTTGTCTAAGTGAGATGGTGAAGGCTCGATAATGAGGAGGCCCTGGCCCACTAGGAGCTGTTGCGGCATCAGGGGGGGAGGGGGAGGGGGGGGGAGAGACTTTAATGTNCCCCCCCCCCCCCCCCCCCCCCCCCCCCCCCCCCCCCCCCCCCCCCCCCCCCCCCCCCCCCCCCCCCCCCGAGACTTTAATGTTAGAAGAATGGTCGTAGTGTAGTTTCAATTGCTTTTTGGTTTTATTCCAGTGCCATCCTGGGTGTTCGCGAGTGTTCCGCCCTTTTAACATGTTGTAGCCAATTCTTTTGATAACTTGCATTTCATCTACTTTATGTTCTACCTTTAGTTTTTCTAGAATTGTTGTATTCCTTTGATGGTCTAGCCATGTAAGTCCTAGAAGTGATCTCAGGAATTTCATTTGTGCTTCTTCTAATTGTTCACATTCTTTTTCATTCAGAACACAAACTTCACTTCCACATTTCAGTGCTGATTTATATGTAATATTACAAAGCCGTAATTTAATGATTGTGGACATATTTTTACCAAAATATCTTTTTATGGTGCCATTTATTCCATTTTACCGTGTAGTTTTTTTTTTTTTGTAATTGTGAGAGTATGTTACAACATCAGAAGAAAGTATAAGGTATTCAAGAAAGGAAACGTAAATTCAAATTAGTCTGAATTGTGGCCAGAATTAATCCTTCAATGTCCAGCAGTTACCAGAACATGCTACGTAGTCTAACGCAAAAAAAAAAACTCAACTTTTGCCTACACGCTGTACTTATGTGCCCCGCGCGATTACTACAGCAACCGGTTACTCTTTGTAATGGGAGCCCATTGTGTTTCCTATGAGGTAGGAAAATAACTGTTAATTGCATGCTATTTAAAATAATTCGTGCTTCAAAGGGTTCACAGTTCACAGTTCCCGCTATTCTTACGTAGCAAGTTTGTTTAATCCTCATGGACACGGAAGCGTACCATGCGTACATCGAGTATTATTTTGGACACAGTTCACGCAGTTTCCAAGCACCTGGATTTAAACTCGTAACACAACGGACACATATAAAGTGTAAACGTTAAGTGTAAAATGCTTAACACAGCACGGAGCCTTGAAGATATATAAGAGAGTTTAATGAAACAATTCAAAGATGAAAATGCGTTAAATGCGTTTGTCCATGTTTTACACAACGCACATTATAAGATTTTTCCATACGTTAGCAACAGTTCCAAAATCTGTAAGATTTCCCCATACCTTAGCAATAGTTTCAAAGTCTATAAGATTTCCCCATACCTTAGCAATAGTTCCACAATCTGTAAGATTTCCCCATACCTTAGTAACAGTTTCAAAGTCTATAAGATTTCCCCATACCTTAGCAATAGTTTCAAAGTCTATAAGATTTCCCCATACCTTAGCAACAGTTTCGATATCTATCGTAAATTTGTTTTATTTTTCGCATGGGAACTGTTCTTGGTGTTTAAAGCACAGCATTACGCTAGATTATGATCGATTAAATGACTGCCTCTTGCTACAATGTTCGGAAAAGTGTACCTTAGCAACAGAATTTTTATATTTACATCGTAAACGGCGTTAAGTCTTCACTTGAAATGTCTGCTTCTCAACTCTTAAAAAATTGTTATATGTTGACGAAGTTTAATAAAGTTTCCAACAGCATTTCATAAAAAATCCGCCCATGACGAGAAAACGAAGCTAATAGGTGCTTTTCACGATTGAGAAGGCGTCTAAAAACTTAAAATAACGGAGTAGGTATAAATAACTTACTAGGAACCAGAAATGAATACCCAAACATGGGTTTCTTGTATAGATATTTGGTTAAGGTAGAGAGAAGTCATTCAATAGAAGCGCAACGTCCAGCTATTTTGGTACTGATGCTATGTTTAGACTCAAACTTTAATGGAATTTACTCCCACTACAACTAACCCCGACACCTAAAGCATACTGGACAAAAAAAAATAACGAACTGAACTGCATCACAATGGAGCCTTACCGGACGTGACGTGATTCGAAATAACCGTGGGCAAATGCATTGTCTCAGTGCCAGCAGGCTTTCTCTATCCGCAGATTTCCGTAAGACATCAAAACGAGCTCCGGGCGGAAATTATAACACTACTTCTTATGGGAGGAATATACGTTGGGCCTACCACATGAGTACACATGCAGAAAGTAACCTATTACGCTCAGTAATAAGTGCGTTATCCGTACCTAGCAGCGGCTTTTTAGGTGGGATTTTCCTCCAGTAGAACTCGAAAACTATTACCCACCTCAAAAGTTACGCATGACTACCTTGTTGTTATCAATGACTGTAATAAATTAAAATTTATGGCTTTGGGATTGGCTCCAGTGGCGTAATACTTGTATCAGTTTGTGTGAAAATCATTCAACTGGTCCAAAAATCGTAAAAGGGGGACACACAGATATGATGATAATTTCGTAAGCCTCTTTCTTCATGTCAAGGAAGAGAAGTTGGCATAAAGAATACAAGTATCTGATAATTCCCTATTAAGGTATAAGGCACGGCCGTAAATTTTTTCAAGAGTAAGCCACAAGATCAGAAATTGTATGGGTGCGGGATACGTGAATTTTTAATTGAAAACATTGGTGAATTCTAGCACCGTTAGCCACTCATAAATAGAGTACTTTACCAGCAGTACAAAGGGTCAGGCGTGCCTTACTGGTTTAATAAATCATTTGCGTAAAAAAATTATTTGGTAAAGGCCTCAGGCGGGTGCCTCTTGGATGCCATGAGTCTAAAGCTTATGGGAACTATTTTGTTTACACGTGTAATACAGACTATTTATAAATATGCGAATTGGAAAGGTATAACTTTAAGTAGAAAAAAAAGGGGGGTTCGAAGGGGTTTGAATGGTAATTTTTTTGTTGTTACAGCGTCAGGGTCAGATCATTACAAAGTATAACTGATAAAAACCAACGAATTCAGTTTGTATTTACGTTTTATACATTTGTTACACATATGTATGGTAATATAATTGACACAGGTATTTCCCGTCAAGGGATATACAGAAACTAAAAGGACTTCCAAATATTATGTAACGGGTCAGCTGACCTGACAATAGCACTCTTGTGTACTTCAGTAATTTTCATCGAGATTAATTGTTTTTCCTGAAGGTGGCCCTGCAGGGCTGAAACATGTATGATAGGGGAATAAACTGATTTCGTTTCGTAGTCCTGACCTCTTCTACCTACTCACAGCAGGTGTCGAGGTTATTTATTTTCACTTGATCATACTCAGACACACACCACAGTCGGTAGGTCTCCTCTGGACGAGGGATCGGCCTGTCGTACAAACCTCTACCTGACAACACAAACACTCACAAGAGACAAGCGTCCATGCCCCCAGTGGGAATCGAACCAACGATACCAGCAAGCCGTTGGCCACAGACCCACGCCTTAGACCGTGCGGCCTCTGGGATCGGCGGAAAAAACTGGTTAATGCAAATTTATTTTATTATGTATTGTGTGTGTTTATGTCAATTGTAATTTTCATAGCAAGTTATTACAGGCACCCCATAAGAAATTAATCTAAGTCCTTGAAACGTACTATATAAAAAATATGGATAGATGAGGAAGCCTCTTAGTAAGCAACATGGTGTCCAACGGCATTTCGCTGAGTACAGTCTGGGACCCCGAGGCTTGTCACAGATATGTGGTGCCAATAATTCCAACACGAAAACCGCAGTCACCCTAAAGTGGATATATGACGTCATCAGGTGAAGGACCGCACACAACACGACTGTCATGTTAATTACTGGCATTCTGCAGAACCTGCACAGCCCTGAGACACTGGTCTAGTTGTGACGTCATTGCTTGTCGTGTCCACTTTAGAATTACGTGTGCGTGAAGTCCGCTTCCTTACTAGTTTACACTAATTCGTACACATTAAAACACAATAGGTGGAGAAGATTAGATGGACCGACCGTGTGAAAAATGAAGTATGTGAATGAGTCACGGAGGAAAGGAGCATTCTAGATATAATAAAACGAACGCAGGCTAATTGGATTAATCACAACTTGAGTAGACACTGCCTTCTAGAACACGTTATTGCAGGAAAGATAAAAGGGAAGATAGAAGAGGGGGAAGACGAGGAAGAAGACGTAGTCAGCTACTGGAGGACATCAAGGAAACAAGATATGGGAAACTGAAAAAGGACGTACTAGTTGTCACTCTCTGGAGAACTTGCTTTGGAAAACCTATAGACAATCACAAAACGGACTGCGTGATGGTGATAAAGAGCAAAATTAACCTGCATTCTATAGATAGGGTCCGTGGCTCAAGAAGAATAAAGTTTGCTTCCATTAGAAAGACCAGTCCGTGAATGCCGTTTAGGGAAAGAATACTTATTTATTATAAGAACTGCATAGACCCCAGAAATGCACTGTGCAGGCAAAGCGCTAAATTTTCAGTGTTTAAACCCGTGGTAGGCCAACATGCAGTAATCACTAGGCTTCAAAGGGTTAGACAGCTTCACGAAAACAAAGAAGTAAATTAACAGGCAAGGACAGGAAAAAAAGTAAACAGAAAAGAGGAATGCAAACACTGAGAGACAAGGTACTACAAACAACGTGTAAGCAGCACAATAATAAAATTAACTGGTATTTATAAACTCAAGAATCTCAACAAAAGGCAGGCTACATAATATGAGCCAATACCACTGGCTGCGCGGTCTAAATCGCGGGTGTGTGACCGCTCGTTTGCTGGGATTGCAGGTTCGAAACCTGCCGGGGGCATAGATGTCCGTCTCTTTTGAGTGTTGTATGTTGTCAAGTAGACGTCTCTGCGCCGGGCCCATCACTCGTCCAGAAGAGTCATACCGTGTGTGGTGTGTCTGAGTGTGATATCGAAACCTCAACAAAACGGAAGCCTAGGCCCCATAGGGATGTCGAGCCATAAAAATAACATGTAATATCATTAAGAATGGTAACGCCCTTAGTAATTTCAGTTCAGGAAATATACTAGTTGGCAAAAATATCGGTATTGCTGCAGACTACACAAAGCCTTCAATACACATCAGGCTGTGGGGTGGCCTTTACGCAACGATGAAAATAAAAGGCGGGAAGTCTCGGGTTAAATACCTAAACGAAAAATGTCAAGAATGGATGAGCAGATTTAATTTGAAGGTACAGATAAGGACATAAAGTGTCATGGTAACAACAACAACAACAACATAATAATAATAATAATAATAATAATAATAATAATAATAATAATAATAATAATAGCCAATCCCAGTGGCCGCGCAGTCGAGGGCGTAGGTCTGCGGCCGAGCGCTTGCTGGGATCGTGGGTTCGAATCCCACCGGGGGCATGGATGTTTGTCTCTTGTACAGTGTTTGTGTTGTCAGGTAGAGGTCTCTGCGACGGACCGGTCCCTAATCCAGAGGAGTCCTACCGACTGTGGTGTGTGTTTCAGTGTGATCAAGTGAAAAACAAAAACCTCGACACCTACTGTGAGCAGGTAGAAGAGGCAAGGACTGCGAAACGAATAATAATAATAATAATAATAATAATAATAATAATACAGGACCAAGTTATAGAAACAAGAAACTACAAGAAATATATTTTGAAGCAGCCAAACATCGACGAGATGTGTAGAAGATGTGGAAAAGAACCGGAGACGATCCAGCACATCACTGCAGCATGTGAACAGCTGGCACCTACCGAGTACATAAAAAGACATGATGAAGTAGCGAAAGTTACACACGAGAAACTGGCAGAAGCAGCTGAACTAACTGAAGACAAATGCCCATACTATAGGTACAAACCAGCAAACGTACTGGAGAATGACAACTTCAAACTGTACTGGAATCGCAGCATTATTACGGACAAAACAATACCTTTCAACCAACCTGACATAACTCTCACAAATAAGAAAACAAAAAATACCCTCCTAATAGACATAGCTATTCCAAATACACACAATCTCGCCAAAACAATAACAGAAAAACAAAAGAAATACCAAGAACTGGCGAACGAAATACGTGTTATGTGGAAGCAGGATGCAGTACAAGTGGTCCCGATAGTAATTTCAGCTACGGGAATAATTCCAAAGTCACTGTCACAAAGTTTAAAGAGACTTAACCTGCACCCAAACACATATATACAAATGCAAAATGTGGTCATTCTTGGCACACGTTCAATTGTAAGAAATTTCCTAAATTACACACAAGGCCACCGAGCCTAATCCTGTTGATGATACATCCCAGGATAGGTGAATATTTCCCAGCTAAATCTGAGAAGTGAGAAATTCGGATAATAATAATTACGGCAACGCTGTTTTGCAAACGAAGCACCACACCATGAAAACACGTGAAGCAGTGGAGGTATAGCTATATACATTAAGCTGGGCACTAGATAGGGGTGAGTGGTTAGCGCCATTCCCCGGCCGCTTTACTCCCGCTTAAACAGCTCCCGGTACCTGTTGCATAGAAGCCTTGGTGGGCCTCAGAACCAGTCAGAACGCGGTTGGTAAACAGAAAGTACATTGACCTATGGCTGGTTGAGTGACAATGCATGGATAATTGTTTCACAGAATTTAGCGACTGTGTGAATTCGTGAAAAAATGGACATCTTGTGGAGTATGTGGGGAAGTAAGTAGGTAAATTATTTTTGAAAGTTCCAGCTCTAATACCACAAATTTACACAGCTAAATAGGATACTCTGTGATCAGTACTAAATTAAATGGAGCAGTCACGTGTTCCTAGATCTGAACTGAGAAACAACTCAGCAAATCCTGCGACCTCCAAGGAAAGAGTAGGTCACGAGGTCACGTGCCAATGCCGTGGTTTTCTCTCCTCTCTTGATTAGAGGTCAGAGAATAAGTGGCAGCTTACAATGATAAAGATGCTTTGCACTTAATATTAAAGTAGGATGAAGTTTTGCGTGGGCTTAATTAAGTATCAAGCCAGAAAGCACAGTCAGGAGCATTTTGAATAATGGCAGTACAGGCCTACTGTCACAAGTAATCAACTTCACGTTCTGGCTGTCTTGCCTCGTGGAAACAGCCACTGAAAAGTCTGTAAGCTTCCACGCCTTCTCTGTGCTTGGTGGCTGGTTGTAGTTCTATTACCATACTGTATATTAGAAAAAATTACAGAATATTTGGACTATTGAGATTTAGAGAATCAGAAATTTACAGCCGGGATAGCGCAGTCTGTGCATTAAGTAAGCTACGGACGGTACAATCGAGAAATCACAGTTCAATTCCCGGTAGCAGCAAGAGAATTGTCTCTTGTCCAAAGAGTCCAGCCTGGCCCTGGGTCCATACAGAGCTTGTACAATGAATGTCGGAATTTCCTTTCACGGAGGCCAAGCGGTAGGGGCTGAAGATAAACAATCACGTCCACGTAGTACCAAGATTAAAAATGAGAGGAAGTCTACCTTTACTTCTCTGTTCCTTCAAGAAGTGCATCGGGGAAACTACTTTTAGCCTACTTTTATGTGAGGTATTTGTCGATTTTAAAGAGGTTCAAAGTCCAGTCAACAGGAAGGCATGGCGCGCTGCGTGTTGAAAATGAAAGAGCCCTTAGAACCAGCAACCCCCTAAAAAACCCGTTAGGTTAACTTAAAATGTGTGTGGATGCAGTACGATGTTACGTATGGCCTAAAGGTAAAACTTCAACAACCGACTAACACAAAATGCCTTATTTCAATGGCATCTGGACAGTCTGCAACAAGAGGCGTAAATAAAGTTACTTCTTTTTGTTAATAAGGCCAGTTTAGCCTATAGGTACAGAACACGAATAGAGTCAGGTCTTAATTATCCGACCTATCTACCGACAGGTGGTCAGATTACCGAAAAATATGGCTAATGTGGAAATTCAAAAAACAGCCGGCTTCGGGAACTTTCTAAATCCATTCATGCATTCTTTTGGTTCTTACACGAAACTGGCAGAGCAGTAGGCGCTACGTTTTGAAAGCTCGTGCCTTTTTGGCCTTGTCAGTAAAGGCGAGTTTTAGTTTTCGCATGTGCGCGCAGCACAAAATTGTAAATAGCATGTCGTGGGGCAGTGTCGTTGGATAATCGGCACCCTACCGTAAGCAAAGACAACAAACACAAGCTGTACGCTACAGGACTACAGCAGAACCCAAATATGCAATACTACGTAACTCCAATTATCCGTACGCTGGTTTTCCGGATCGCAAATTATCCGGATCGGCTTGACCCTTCCGGTAACTAAACATTTTCTTAATGTAACTATACTACACAAATTTATGGCTTAAATTTTTTTCCCCAATTGTCAAACACATATAAGGAATTGCGTATTAATGTTTTATTTGTATGTAAATAAATATGTAGGCTAAAAATTGCCGCTTGTAGAAATTTTTCCCACTTTAAACTGCCAATGTAGCCTATTTTCAAATAAAAAATCCAATTATCCGGATTTTCTGCATGTCCGGACGACTCGCGGTCCCAATTAATCCGGATAATTGGAGTTATACTCTACCTATGGTATCTGTCCAACTGATTGTAATAAATGTTCCTAACATGTCCGCGAGTTGAGGAGCTTTGGAGAGGAGCCCGCAGAATAGGTGAGATTCTGGAAGGGCTCCGAGGTACCAGACATTGTGAAGCATTAGCCTACTCGGTTTTCTGTTCGTATTTTCAGCGAGACAAGTATGATGGATTGCACTCGCGAGGCTTCTGAACTGAGGGCATTCCACTGCCATTACATAAAAAGTCTAGCAAGGTAAAGTTGTGTGTGCACGTCACGAAGGTACACAGGAGAATTTAGGCGTGGCTCCACGCATTCTTAACCTCAGTGTTACGTGGAGGTCAGTGGCCAGGTTCACGGGCTAGCCACTTTGTGTTCAAGAAAAAACTCCGGCTACGCACTGATTGGGAGGTTTTGGGGCCCCAGAGTCGATCTAGATTTTTTGGAGGGGTAAAAATCTCTTGCTTATATCGGCAATCGAAACTCTATTCATCGATCATCCGTCCTATAGCCTAGTCGCTAAAATAGCTGTATTTACATCTAAAGTTTCGCTCGGAACTGCTCTATCTGGTAACAGCCACGAATTTGTACGTAGTTCATTCGAGTATGACCGTGAACGCAGTAATGAGAAAAGCAGAGAAGTAGAAAGAAACTAAAATCTCTTCTTGGCTACTCCCCATCCTTCTCAGTTCTAGGTATCTGTCATCTAAAGCCTCACGACGCCGTTGAAAGAAAAGTCAACACGGCGAGAGTAAAAAATATTTTGTTAGACACTGAAATCCTCACATAAATTAACCCTTTAAAGACGACGCGTATCTGTTTTATATAAGGACTCAGTGCGTACCGCGCTGTAAACACTCTCCACTTCGGTTATAAAAACCAATCTCTTAATGTTTTATAAGGCAAAAGTTTGCTGTTTGTTCTGAGATCCGTACAAAACACATAAACGCAATGTGGGCACCACGTAGAATTTTTTAATGTTAAACCTGGTGGTATGTAAAGTTACTGCTAGGCTTTAAAAGGTTAATTTCCCAAGCAAAAATAATGGGTGATACGGTGTACGACCTAAAACATGGACTAATATTTTATTTGTAACACAAGGTCTCAGTCCAGGGTCTTCTCTTTCAAGGTAATACCAAAAGTGTTGTGGTTTAGAAACATGGCAGTAGAAAAATAACAATTAAAAGTAGGAATTGTTTTGTCTGTAAAAATCATGCTGATGTCGAATTCAAAACCTACAAACAGAATTCCAAATAGGCCTATGCACACAACGACGGGTTATTCCGGTGAAGCAACAAAAAGTACAGCAGTTAAGGACGTCACCCAGTGACAGACGTAAGCTTGTAGCATTGAGACAGATGTTAGCATATAAAATTTTTCACGATTCCGGGTACGCGTCCAGACAAATATGAAGAGTCGTTTAACCTTGGAGAGTCTTTACTTCGCATTAAAGATGTCAGGTTCTAAAAATGACCCTTTCAAGGGCCAACATACTGATTAATACTGTATAGAGTGCCCAAAAACGAATGGTGGAGGTTGGAGAGCAAGTATTTGGAAAATGGTAAAAACATTAAGGAAATTAAAATTAGAAATTAGAAAGTTAAATACCTTCCAGCACACTTTAAGTTCCAAATGCGCATATTTAGTGCCTGCATATGTCCAATCCGGGCCGATCCCTCGTCCAGAGGAGTCCTACCGACTGTGGTGTGTGTCTGAATGTGATCAAGTGCAAGTAAACAACTTCGACACCTACTGTGAGTAGGTAGAAGAGGTAAGGATTACGAAAAGAAATGGTATGTCCAATCGATATTCCACTTTTTCCCATGCACGCTGTAGCATATCTTAGCAGCCTCTTAGATTTTTTTTTCCTTCAAATGGGCCGGGTTTCCAAATTTTTATCGTTTCTACATAATTCTTTACACAGCCCCAGGACATAAATTAAGAGCTGTCAAATCGGGGCCTCTAGGTGGCTATGGAATTTAAACCTCCCTGCCAGTGTTCTTCCTGGAAAAGCTGTATTGAACGTTCTAGGAAACTAACTTTGGCAGTGTGGAAACCCTGGTGGTCGTCCTTGAAATTATTTGAGTGGGAACATGTAAAAGTACAACAATTAATGTGATGCTTCTCGTTTGTTGCGAAATACAGCTTCCCCAACAGCGCCATTCTTTTTCGGATATCGTGTATATCAGTAAGACATAAAATGTAAAGAAAAAACGCCTGTAGATTGCGCGTCTACATTCACATTCGGACACGGAACCTTTCAATTAGAATGCCAATAAGCAACAAATCATAAAAAAAAAGCAAAAGAAAAATATAAACCTCTGTTTCCCTCGCATTCCTAGCCTCGCCAATGTAGTACAGACGACTTTTGAAACACGCAGTTTAACCTAACTGCACAGTTTAAATGGGCATTTGTGCAAATACATCACATGTAAAGAGACTTCACGGCAATAACACGGCTCGAAATGGCACAGCTGACCTTCGCCTCAGCGTCACTCTTTTGTGCCAGAGAAAATGGCTGACGAAGCGAAGTTCTTTCTCCGATTTCCTTTTGCCCTGAAACTCATTCAGGAGGCTCGGAAATATCTGAACATGAATCCACTCTTTTCTTCAAATTAGGAAGACACTGGCGTGTTTGCCTAACAGATATCTGGCGTACATAACTGTAAATAATGGAAGACATGAAAGATACATGGGTCATACACACAACACACACACACACGCACACACACATACACACACAGCAAATTACGAATAACTGGAATTATTACGCCAGCTGCATTCTTACACCACTTCCGGTTTTTGACTTTGCAGATTTTAAAGTTCTCAGTCATTTATATATACCGATGTACATAAACTGTATGAAATTTAAGATGCCCGCAAAGATAAACTTTCCTATATGTTTCAGCGATAAATCGTAATCATCAGGGAGAGGTCAATACACAAGAATATATATTTTTAACCTTTTAAAGCCTAGCGGTAACTTTACATACGACCAGGTTTAACATTAAAAAATTCTACGTGGTGCCCACATTGCGTTTATGTGTTTTGTACGGATCTCAGAACAAACAGCATATTTTGCCTCATAAAACATTAAGAGACTGGTTTTTATAACCGAAGTGGAGAGTGTTCACAGCGCGGTACGCACTGAGTCCTTGTATAAAACAGATACGCTTCGTCTTTAAAGGGTTAATATATCAATCCCACATGTACAATGTTAAAAGCATATAAGAGCAGCTATAAAATTTTTAAGCCTTGTTTTTCGTTCTACATTTTCTTCGTTTCTTTAATTTCCTTCGTTATTAAACTAGTGGCGAAAAATTAATTCAGAATTTGCTTCGTAACATGTTAATGGTGAAATGCATTGAACGACAAACTTAAACTCATGTATCCTTTAAATAAATGAATATGAGATAAGTAGAACATACAGCACGTATGGCAGGAAGCATCACCCATGTCGTGAATCAAGAGTTCCTTAGCAGTTTACAGTCCCTCACGAGGTCAAGAAAGGCCACATCTGTTACGAAATCCGAAAATTCGTTATAGTGCTCCCAACAGCCAGCCACCTCATGCTATCCGGAGCCAGCTGAAACCATTCTCTAAAAGCTTCAGATCCTCCGCCTTTATCAGGCATTTAAGTATTATCCTCCCATCTACGCTTTTGTCTCCGAAATGTTCTACTCCGAGTTTTCCAATTAACATTATGCAAGCGTTTCTAGTTTCTCCACACACAAATCTCCTGAATTAATTCATCATAGCAGGCCATACTATTCGGTCAAAGCAAAAATTATGAAGCTCATTATGTAGGCAGTTGGCTTTCTTGCACGCCATGAAAGCATATGGAGGGGAATAGGGGTATAGCTCCACTCATTCTTAACTTCGGCAATGAATGAATGAGGAAGGAATGTTAGCTTCACGTTCCGGCCGCTTTATCCCCGGAGGAAGCGACTCCGGTGCCCATTAAATAAGAGGCAGTTTGGGCCCCAGAGGAGGTCTCGACAGGTCTTATTCCTGCCGGGATTTGAACTCTGGATAGTCGAACCAGTAGCCTAATCACTACACTGACTATGCGGTGACTTGCCCAGCTTCAGTGTTCAGCACTCGCTGCATTGTAACCTATTTAGTTTTGCTGATAATAGGATCGAAAGGGATTTGCCACTCAAAATGACATTTATGTGGTCGCAGTTTTGAAGTCTGGAGTTACCTAATATCAGTCTCACTGTTTTTCAGTCTTATTTGGTTGCTACTTTCCTCTTAAACTGTTAAAGACCAGCTTCCCTACATTTTACATATGACAAGAGGAATAAATTGTTCTTCTTCGTCCCTGTCTGTAATTGTATCTTTCATTTACTCAGTACGATAGCCCAAAAAGCGAGCAAGGCAAGTAAAACGGTTAAGACCTGTCGCTGGTATTAGGTAGAGGGCCGTTTCGTATTTGAGCCCCGACATCTACCACGCTCACTGATACTATCCTCGGTTTTCTTCCTTCCGTCCGGCCAAATACCTGGATACTGTCCTAAAACAAGCCACCATCACTTCATCCATATTGTTTTAAATTAATTTAATTCAAAATCACAAAATCATTCTGAGTAACTAAATAAATAAACTACAAGTAACAAACACGCCGATCCCAGTGGCCGTGCGGTCTAAGGCGTGGGTCTGTGGCCGAATGCTTGCTGGGATTGTGGGTTCGAATCCCACCGGGGGCATGGATGTTTGTCTCTTTTGAGTGTTTGTCTTGTCAGGTAGAGGTCTCTGCGACGGGCCGATCCCTCGTCCAGAGGAGTCCTACCGACTGTGATGTGTGTCTGAGTGTGATCAAGTGAAAATAAACAACCACGACACCTACTGTGAGTGGGTAGAAGAGGGAAGGACTACGATAACAAACACAACAGCTACAAATTGCAGAAGATAATTAGACTTAAAATTGTGGAAAATGACAACATTAGTACATGGGGCATTAAACAACACAAGGCAGTTAGATGCATGCTTTGAGACATTACGCGTGTCTGTCCGCGCTTGGTTGCACCAGGATTTCCCAGTAGTGTCAACTGTCCCTATGACAGTCACACTGTTCGAGAATGAGGTTATGAAATTAAATAATCTAACGGGGTGGGGTCCCCTAACCTAAGCATTTAATAACAATGTAATGTCATGCAATAGAACATTCATTCACGATGGGTGGCTACTGCGACAATTGCCGTGTAAAGGTTATTTAAAGTCCCCCGTAATAAACTGGTAGTCGTTACTGTTTTTATCCAAATAACTGGTCCCTCTAGCTAAAGTAACGCCCTTTTTCACTGGGAATTTCCTTAAATTTTATTGAAACAATGAAACCTATTTACAGTAGTTGTAGCACCGAGTGTCTATTGAAACAGTCATGTAACTAATACTTTTGGGTAGGATAATCAATTTGTAATCTACGTGATACTGTTAAAGTTGTTCATTAAATTAACTTAAATAAAGTAAGTGAACGTTTTGCACAATACGTAAGTCTTATTCTGCTAGACTTGGGGTTCCTACAGCCGTCCTTGGCTGTTGGGTCCTGCAAACTGAGGCATTACGATCCTTTGATACATCGGTTAACAATCTACCTGTCGTGGCGATATAACAATGCAGAAGATTTGAATATTCTTATCTTCTATTTTGTGCTTTAGACGGTGTTCTTTGTTGTGAACAAAATTTCTTATTTGTTATTGCAATCTTACGAATATGTGTTCATATTAACAAAGAAAATATGTGACATTTTAGGTCCTCGTGTCGGTGACTTTAAAGGTGTCTTTTGGGATGTCACATCGGGTAACGTGGTAGACAAATACCAAGGTTTCGGGTGAATATTTTTTCCACACGATGAAAGTAGCACGGGATCTTCGTTTCTATCTGTCAAACTATTCGACTTCAGATCCCAGAAGAGAGCCACTTTTTGAAGAAGAGAACGAATTAGTGTAAAATTAAGTGGCCGTGACCTAATTTGAGGAACCACCCACGGTAAGAACTTTATATTGATAGCACCGTGCATTTTACACTATATGAATAAAAATGTGCCAAATAACGCGCCTTTCTTTATTAACACTAACTAATATTACCCTGCATATGTTTCGGCGTTGTAAATCGCCATCATCAGGGGGTCGCTTAGTGTGAAGTTCACTTAACCTTCTAAAGCCTAGCGGTAACTTTACGTACCATCCAGTTTAACATTAAAAAATTCTACGTGGTGCCCACATTGCGTTTATGTGTTTTGTACGGATCTCAGAACAAACAGCAACTTTTGCCTTATAAAACATCGAGAGATTGGTTTTTATAATCGAAGTGGAGAGTGTGTAAAGCGCGGTACGCACTGAGTCCTTGTATAAAACAGATACGCTTCGTCTTTAAACGATTAATCATCCATTGGGTTCCAGAGCAGACTATTTAAACTCACCAGTTCCCTCTATCACTTTCAGAAGCGCTGATTCCATCCACAGCACACACATATACCCTAGAGATCACCAAGCTAAGCTAAAATATGTAAAATAATGTCATGTGCACAGCGACACAAAGCGCAATTATCCACGCCAGTACCACTACAGACCCAAATGTGCAAGCCAACATAATATACATTCTATAAGGACACAGGATAATAGCTCCAAATTCAGCTACATGTCTATGGATACATAACCACTCATCCTATAGAACCAGCATAACACGACGTGTATCCAGCTAGTACAAGAAATACTCATGCGGTGTCTACATAATCCGATTTTATCAATTTTTAACTGTGAGTGGAAGTGTTTAAACAATTTTTAAAGACAAGTGCATAATGACATTATTTTACAATATTTTAGCCTAGCCTGGTGATCGCTAAGATATATGTGTGTACTGTGAATGGAATCACTGCTTCTGAAAGTGATAAGAGTGAACTGGCGAGTTTAAATGTTCTGCTCCCGAACCACATGGATGAACAAGTGAACTTCACACTAAGCGCCCCCTGAGGATGGCGATATCAACGCCGAAACATATGTCGGGGAATATTACTTAATGTTAATAAAGAAAGGCGCAATAGTTGGTTCATTTTATTCATATCCACGGTATACCTGGACGGATTGAAAATAAAGAACAATCTCCAACACTATAGCCGGTGTTCTGGACCTTCAACGTGCAAATCAACAGTGTTAAACTTTGACCATTCCAGGCATTGTAAATGTGAAGACAATGTAAAAACTGAGATTATTAGTGTGCTTGTGAACATGAAGATGAATACTAAACTGCATTATCATTTATAGTTAAAGTTGACCACTGTACAGTGAGCCTATACAAAAATGACCCGATAATTTCCTTCCAGAACCGCTTACACTCCGCCTCAGTTTCATATTGGCAGTTTTATTTCATGTTGATCTTGGCCTTCATTGTTCAGTTTTTGCTATAATGTGGAGCTTTTGAAAGGTTATTACGTAATGACATCTGATTCTTGCAGTTCCCCTAACGTTTCCATTTTGTAAACATTGTGCTGACGCCGATGAAAATTTGCTTACGTATCATAGCAAGACCAACAGAAACAAATGACCTTGTGTTAATTTAATAAGAACGACAACAGATGAATGAAATTACTTAGTGCTGAAGTGTACTGAACACACTGACTCCAGAATGGCTGGCTATAAGCGACGTCACAACATCGGAACTAGTTAAATTTTGACCTGTGGGATTCTTCGTGACTCACGCTGTGGGCGTCAAAGAAGAAAGGCCACTTTTACTGAGGTAAAAAGGGCAAGAAAAAACGTTTCCAATCCGCATGATGTGATTACACACATTATACAGGAAAGGAGATACAGCAATGTCTCCAAATTTCGATTGCCATGCCTACGCCATGTAGCCATGGTTATCGAAACATATAAACTGCAATGCAATGACAAAGTTGCCTAACATAGTTTCACAGTTCTATAATCAGTTATCAGTACAATACAAATAAATAAGTCGGTGGAGCAGAGCCCTTCTTCACAAGTTAATGGACATTCGGACTTTTACAGAACCCGAAGAGTTAACAGCCCGCCACTAACTTCTACATCGAGCCACATAAAGTCTTTCTATGTCCTCAAGCTTTGGTTCTTTAAGCCACGTTATATTATTAATCTCACAAGTGAAGAGTTTCTGTTGTTTTTGCGTGTAGACACTGTGTGTGGATTTCTCGTATCTTCCACACATCCTATATGCTCTTCCCGTCTCACTGTCCTAATAATGTTCGGAACGCAGCGCATGTTACGAAGCTGATAATGCAATTTTCTCTAGCCCCACACTTCCCCTCGGTAAGGCCACAGTCGCCACAGCGCTGTGTTTTTAAACATCCAAAATCTACGGGTTTTCTTTAAAATGAGGTTACCCGCTCATAGAAAACACACAACATTTTAAGTTATTTTTTTCCGCCAGTATATTTTTAGATCAGAAAATGGAACTCAAAATGTTGTGAACCCTATTTTGAGCCATTTAAACACAGTCAACATTCTAACAATCTAATTCTCTTCAGACCCATTTTAATATTATCCTCGCGGCATTACTTAGTACGCCACAAACTTAGACTGCTCCCATCTACTTCGCAGATATTTTTTGTTAGGGGCGTGTCGGAAAGTTTTTACTTTGAAACAGGGTCAAAAGTTTTAACAGTAATTTTTTTATTTAAAAATTTTAAGTGAACCGATTCACAATAGCGCTAATGGATTTCTTATGTGAAAGCGATGATGAAAGTTCGGGTTCCATAAAATATAGGGATTTATTTCCTAGCTGAATATCAGCTTCTCAATTGAGACTCTCCACTATAGCTACATGGAATACAACCCGTCTTGTGAACCTAATAGTTCCTCGGCTAGTCAAAACTTTCCCACATTTTACGGAACCCAAAATTTCCCTGTTGTTCATATTAGCACGCCCCTTCTCCCTAGTTTCAGCCACAAGAAATCAACACACGCCTTCTTAACCTACCGCCCCATGATCCAACGTAATATGAACTTCTATTCCTCGGTCTCCCAAGTGGTTTTGTCCTTCAGTTTCTTCCCAACAGAAGCCTGTACGCATTCTGTTCTCCCCCATACGTACTGCATGCCCCTGCCATCTCACTTTCCTTTATTTGATCACTCCAACATTATCTGGTGACAAGTACAATCCAATTTTCTCGATCTTGGATCATGGGTTTAGTAGGCCTGACGTCCAACATGTGACCTCGAATAATGCTGGCGGCAACTTGCTTAAATACATATTGCATGGAGACAAACAGAGACAAATGATCTTGTATTGCTTAACTCAGTAAACAATTGCCAGTCTTCGGACGACAACAATACTGTTTAACGGAACCTGTCGACCTTACATGCCGCTACAAATGGGCCGCTTACAAAATAATGCAATTAAATTACAGAGCTACTGTTGGCCACGTTTTGCCTTAAATTCGGTTACTCAACGTTCGTTTGGTTTTGAAACGTAGGTGTGGGGGCAACGTATACAGTTTATCAATGTTAATATCAAATGAGCATGATGTCAACTGACAGCGACAGTAGAATCTGCAGGTAGGGTTTGCCAATTCAAAACCCCAATGAAATGTTTGGAAAGCCGAGATAAAATTACTTGTTAAAAATTATTATATCTAAAAACCAACATTTTACAGACGCACCTTCATATCAAGACCAACTCTGTATCGCTAAGATATTGGTACGCGGTTGATTTTTTCATTTAACCAATTTTTAGAAACTCCAACCCCAAATGAAACCCTAGACAGGTTACTGAACTTTAGCTAATTTCGGGACAAACTGACGCCTGCAGAGTTTCTTTAACGGATCTATAGGGCTATGTGTTTATATAATAAGCCTGTGCCGACTGCAGTGGTCAAGCAACAACGCAATATCGATTTTAACCTTCTAAAGCCCAGCGGTAACTTTACACACGACCAGGTTTAACACTAAAAAATTCTACGTGGTGCCCACTTTGCGTTTATGTGTTTTGTACGGATCTCAGAACAAACTTTTGCCTTATAAAACATTAAGAGACTGGTTTTTATAATCGAAGTGGAGAGTGTTTACTGCGCGGTACGATCTGAGTCCTTATACAAAACAGATATGTTTCGTCTTTAAAGGGTTAATTTTCCGTAACTCCAAGGGGCAGATTTAGGCTTGAGAATACAATAGTCCCTTACGTGGTCAAGAATTTGCCGGCCTTTCATGTAATTTGAAGGGTCGTGGCAGTGCTGACAAAATGTCGTCACTGATTTAGTATTCTGAGCCACATTTACAACCCTTCATTAAAATTCCATTTTCAAATCACACTCCCTATATTAGCGTATTTCTTCAAGTGATCTCTTCACTACAGGTTTCTAATATGAAATCTTGTATGCATTTCATACTTTTCCTACGTATTCTGCATGCCTCGCACATCTCTGTCATCAAACTGATCATCAAACTACGTGGTGAACGGTACAAGTAAGGACGCCCCTCATTACTGAATTTTTCCCAGCCTTCTATTCCTTCCACTCAGACCCAAACACTCATACCCTCAGCATCCTGTTCTCAGGGCACATGCACTGTGCTCCCTCCTTCCCATACACAAAAAATAAGTCTGCCTCCAGACCGACCCTGAGGCCCACACAACCTCCTATTCAATGCGTACCAGAGGTTATTTCCTATGTGTGAGTGGCCATGCCGTAAATCTGACCATTCATCTGCATCTATAACTGATATTAAGAATGAATGGAGCTATACTGCCAGTTCCCCACACGACTTCATGGTGTACGAGAAAAAGATAAATTCGCCTTTTAACTTCGCAAAATAAATGAAATAAATAAATACGTATGGGATTTGGGGTCATCAGCAGTGACAACAAAGCCTGCCATCTTCTGCGATGTGTTCAAATGTAGTCTGCTAGCAATTTAAAGAAGTTTTGGACGAACGTACTGTTTCCATCTTTAGGATAAAAGATTATCTGCTTTTGAAAGTTTTAAGTTGTTAGATAAGAAAAGAGAATGCGAAAGTTTCTGAACTCACTCGTGGCAAGCATCCCACAATGTAACTTGCATTTATCCGTAAATGCAAGTTTTGTATTTGTTACTGTCGTTCCAAAATGCTTCAGGTTCACCATACATTCACATGATTTATTAACTGCATTCATTATTAGTTGCTGATTTTGTTCAGCACTCTTGTAAAGAGATATGCACACGTGCTTCGAAATAACTGTCTTCTGGCTTACGACGATTTGTAGTTAGGTTGACAGACGTCCCCTCTTTACCCAACACATATTTCTTCTCTTCTCCGCCTTTGCTTTCGGACCAAATTCCTTTGTGTCTGTCATCTGATGGAACTTTTCTGTTTTCCACTTTAAGGGTTGGTCTGAAAATAAGTTTCTAATACATGTCTAGTGAGTCCAACAAGAACAGTTCACATTTAATTGTAGTGTTATCCCACTACCTCTCCACGTAGTCCCGGCCAGATTTGAAGCATTTATCATATCGTGCGACAAGCTTTCCTACTTCCTGTACATAGAAATACGGGTCTTGTGTTATCAACCACCATGTCACAAATATTTCCACCCCGCCATCATCTTTAAATCCGTGGCAACTAAAATTTTGCTTCAGCTCGAGAAACAGACGGCCATCGATCGGCAAAGAATTCCCCTGATATAATCACAATCAGTGTAGGTTCTTCAGACAAAATTACAACACACGTAAACGTGTTTTATGATTGACAGTAGTATTTATGCTTCTGACCAAGAAATTCATACCAGCGTAGGTCAGACTCCATGTGTTCCATTCACTTCAAATTGCTCCTTATTTTCTTCGACCTTCCTATTGATGTGTTCTAAACCAAATGCGAAAAACATTGACCTTGTTTCGGGATGTGTATGGACTTCGCAAGTCCTTAGCTACACTTCTACCGGCAGCTGATGTTATGTGAAGAAGTGGTATCATTAGCGAGTTCCTGAATCGTCGCCTTATGTACGGTTTTGAATAACGGGATGGGCGGACTGGAGCAGTGTCATGATAGTGCGACTACTGTAGCATGTCTACACATAACGATAAGAAACTCCACTGGAACCGGCCACGGAGCGACGTTCGATTCGCCAACCGGCTTCCATGTACAGGCAAACACAAACCGTAAGACTTTGGCAAAGAAATAAATCTTCTTGTATAAAAAGCGATGTAACCTTAGCTTAGCGTGGCATTCATCATGCCGTATTAAGCACATTGTTAGTACAGTTTTAAGTATTCTTCAGTGTGCAACAAACACAGACATTCAGCTGGGCAGCAGGTGCCAGTTCACGGTTGTTGTGCGTGGCTGAACCGAATTGATTTACATGATTTTCTGAACTCATTAGAAGCACTTCAGAAGACGACGGAGCTGCAAGCAGAACAGAGAGCTAAAGAATCAGAATTTCACTAGCAGCAGGCTAGCATCTGAGTGTAGGTATTGGTCGAGCTGTTGACTGTTGTTGGCCCAAGTTTACAGGAGCGTAGAAGCATCGTTTGGGTATCGCGAAGGGTGTTACTGTAGCCATGTATCACAATGAGAGATCATCCTAGCAACTGCAGGTTGGGAATGATGATGATAATAAGTAGCAGTAGTAGTAGTAGTAGTAGTAGTAGTAGTAGTAGTAGTAGTAGTAGCAGAAGTAGTAGTAATATAGTAGTAGTAGCAGTAGTCGTAATATAGTAGCAGTAGTAGGAGCAGCAGCAGCAGTAGCAGTAGTAGTAGCAGAAGTAGTAGTAATATAGTAGTAGTAGTAGTAGGAGCAGCAGCAGCAGCAGCAGTAGTAGTAGTAGTCTTCGTGCTCTACATGGGATTGGTGATTAGAAGAGACGCTACCATTGATTATAACTTCTCTCAGGATCTTCCAAAATCACAACAAAACTCAAATTTTTGTCCCGTACGATCCAAAACCCTTATCTTGCAGCGTGAACTGTAACTGGGAGGCCAGGAACCAACACCAGACAGGGATCAGATTTGAGACGGACAGAGAAAAGCGTATGCCTGGTTAAAAATGCCAAGACGCCAAACACTAGAACATGTATGGCGTACCACTTGCACTGGTGCCAAGTTTGCCATCTACTGAAAGGTAGGCTGGTACACGTGATTTAGCCTAAGTTTTTTGTCTGTATTATGATCTGGAGCAAGTTGGGAATTCAATATTTTACAAATTCTTTTTCGTTAGATGCGGATTTGTCTAGGATTCAGGTCTTCTATGTAGCTAAGCAGATGGGTTATTGACCCCGGACGTTTCGAAGCAACTTACCACCTTCATCTCTAGCGGTCGTTTACTCGTTGACCATTGAAAACAGAGGTGATACGTCCCTTCGAAAAGCTGGGAAACCAATAATTTTACTGTTCAGCGTAGCAACACACAAGACATTAACAGTCAACCTCGAAGCTGCAGCAACGTGAAATCTCGCAGGCAGTTTTGTAATTACTGTTTGCCCTCCCCGAATACCAATATGTATGTTGTCCAGAGCATGACAGCTACAAAAAGAACGCAAGGCATTACCCTGTCGATTGTTTCGAGGCGTGAAACACAGAAGGTTCAGGTTTAATAAGGCGCCTTACGTAAGCAGTAAATATAGTTTATGTCTCTCTCAAAACTACACACAAGCTAAGAACTGAATAAGAAGGGCAATGCAAGTCTACACATTCGCGTTCGCGCAATAGTTACTGTCGTGGAAAAGCAACAAGTATTACATATTATGACTTCATAGTTGTAGCTTTAGTCATCCAACATGCAGTACGCATGCGCCGTATTATATTGACATCTGTGGCCTGTCTGGCTCTACCATATTTTTCCACATTATCTCACAAAGGGAAAGATTTTGGGAAAAAGTTATTGAACACGAAATGTGTGGTTTGATTTTTTCTACAACTTTTGTCTCAAGCATTTCACACTCTAAGAAGAATTCAGCGAGATATTATAAATTCACATAGGTTTTCATGTAAAGTACCCGCTTTTCTCGTCAGATTTTTATCAAACTGAAATTTTCTCGACGTATTTTCGAAAAATACCCGAACATCAAATTCCATGAAAATCCTTCAGTTGGAAGCCGAGTTGTTCCATGCGGACTACCGGATGGACAGGCATAGCCAGTAAAATAGACAGACAGACATGACGAAGCTGATAGTTGCCTTTTCGCAAATTTTCGAACGCGCCTAACAACTGTCTAACAAATGTGCAGCGGGGTATTTCCCATTAAGCTCATCAGGCGGTGGAAGGGGTATCGTGACTAGCTGGAAGCAATTGTCATTAGTAACTTCTGACATTAAATCTGGCACCAGGTAAGGTGAAGGCTTGTAGTCACTTCATTACAGGTGCGCTGACACCGTCAGATAGCTACTATGAAGAATTATTTATTTATTTATGATTTATTAAATGACGCCTTCACTACCGTCAGATAGCTACTATGAAGACTTATTTATTTATTTATGATTTATTAAATGACGCCTTCACTATCTCACATTTTAACGCCCATCCACTGTCGACCGGTAGTTTGGTTTTGTAGTCCTTAGTTCTTCTACCTACTCACGGTAGGTGTCGAGGTTTTTGTATTTCACTTGATCACAGACACACATCACAGTCACTAGGACTCCTCTGGACGAGGGATCGGCTCGTCGCAGAGATCTGTACCTGACAACACAAACACTCACAACAGACAAACATCCATGCCCCCGGTGGGATTCCAACCCACGATCCCAGCAAGCGCTCGGCCACAGACCTACGCATTAGACTGTGCGGCCACTGGGATCGGCGTCGACTGGTAGTGTGATCAGTAAATATTGAATTGGGAAGAATGTGGTACGAAACAACGGCGAGCTACTTAAAGTAATATCTTGGAATTTGGTTGGGCGATCTCAGGAGAAAGAAAAAAAAGTACCTCTCAGAGTAATCGGTGTCCTGGCCGACAGTTGAACCAGACACCCACCAAATACCAGAAATTTGCTCAATTATACTCGTACGAAGGCTCTTATGTTCGCGTAAACTCTGGGGGGGGGGGGGGGTACAGG
>BLKM01000655.1:3750783-3941263 GCA_013340265.1 Coptotermes formosanus
GGCGGCCCCCCCCCCCCCACAGGGATTTCACTTTATAACCACATGTGTTGTTACATGCAGCGTCATGCAATATATGGATACGGTGACAGGTATTAAGATCACGTTACAAAAGAATAATTTGTGGCAGAGATTACAAAAGACGTATGCATTAAACACAAAAGTTTTGGTCTCATAAACCAAGCTTCCTTCTTTAAATTTTATTATAAAATATTTTCCGCACACCAGTGGTAGTGCGTGAATAAATAGACTACGTTGCAAAACACAACTCTAACTGTTAGAAACTTCTTGCAGTTTATTAAACCATAACGTTAATTATCTTGTAACAGTTCTCTACAGAGAAAGAGGGTGGGTTTAACGCGTCACATGAAAGCGATAAAATGTCCCGAGTCCATCATTAGGGGAGATACGGTCATTTGGATAAAGAAATCAAAACTATTACGAAAGCGTAAATTTTTAAATGGTAACAATATAGGTGCATAATTTGTATGTCAGATAAAAATTCACATCGAGCATAAAATATTACAAATTTGTATTAACTCGAAAGGCTTTCTCCGAACTTCACACATGATAAGAAAACGAAAGTTGACCGTCTCGGATACGGTTACAAATTTCGCATTCGTTCCACCTTCCAACTGCTCTACCGTGCTTTTAAAATATATTAAACAGCCACTTCAAAATACAGTCTTCCCTAAGCATTGACATTCACAGTGTCTCCAGAGAAACTGAAACAAATAAAATGGCTGCATAACTTCCGAGGGCTTTAAAGTGGCCCAAGAAACTGATATTATATGACAATTCAATTTAATTTGCAGTGTATGAATATGTGAAGTGAAAAATAAAAAAAGAATAGAAAAATAAACAGATGGCCTACGTCACAACTCACATCCTTTTCATAACTCATCTAATTTATATATCAAATTCCGTTCCTACCTCATAACAAACACAGTCCGTGTCAATTACACAGCCCAACCGGATAATGCTGTTAGGGAAATAATCGGTGTTTACGGTGACAGTCATGCCAAAAGCACGAGTGCAGACCACAGAAAAAGAGTTGATCCCTGTGGGGCGGTAAGGGTGTCTGGCGCGGTGCGGAGGACTGTTGGTTATATAGGGGAATGCTCGACACCTATTGGTAGGAGCGACAGACTGTTCTAATTTTTGATCCTGTTCTAATACTACACACAGACTGAAAACATCGAGCATATTGAGTAGCGTGCAGTGAGCGAGTGTACTGTGCGAATGCACTCAGAATGGGTAGCAGCAACTCATTACTAGACACGAAATATTGGGCATCTATTGCATTCCTAGCAGCAGATCTGCTACTCCGTAGACAGTATGATGTGTGGGAAATCTAACACTTTCCTGCTTGTAACAGCACATGGTACATACACTGTCCTTTAAACTGTTAATATTTGGTAGTACTGGCAAACCATTTGTATGCAAGACCACAAATAGGGAGGCAAGAAGCTCCTTCGAAACGTCCATAACTATTTGCCAATAGACACGGCGTCACATCTCATCACATAACGTTGTCAGAACTTCAAACCTCGCAATCCTTCTAATGCAACTTTGGTTTACAGTAGTAACTGCCAGCTTGGGACCTTTAACTTCAGGCAATATTTAATCACTGGTAGTCACAGTTTAATGGATTCGTGATTGTCTGTTTCTCCTAGAAAATGCTTCATGCAGTCCGCTGTGTTTTCTTATACCAAACATTAGATCGAAAATCCAGTTTTCGCAGCTGCTGTATTAGTAAGCACATTTTTAACTGAAACGAACTGTGACTACATGTTTCGACTAAAATTATCCTTTAAGAGCTCAATTCCAGACATTTTTCTAATTCCAAAACACTGAATATAATGCGTTTAAAATATTCACATTCGCCTGACAACCTCTTAGTGAAACAAATGTTTCCGCTAGAATTTGGTATCCTCTTTTTAATTCTGTGTAAATTTGTAAGGTGAATGTAACTCATTTAAAAAAACCACATCCACTTTACAACTCTACACAACATTAAGAAGAAAATACCGAATTCTAAAGGCAACATGTATTTCAAGAACAGGTTGTGAGGTGAAGGTGAATGTTTTAAACGCATTATACTGTGCTCAGTGTGCTTGGAACTAGCAAAATGTACGTAATTGACTTGGTAATGGTTAATTTTAGCCGAAACACGTAGCTACAATTCATATGAGTTAATTAATGTAACTTCATGCTGTACTTACTAAAACAGTAGCCGTGAAAACTGGTTATTAGATTTGATTTCTTTCACGTTCTTTCCAGTTCATTCACTATTCATATTATCATTGAGGTATTGAGAGCGTCATTAAATAAACACATAAATCTGAGGTTACGGTCTTCTGGGACGCGCGCGACGTCCTGTAATTTGACACTCTGAAGGTGGAGCCGGAAATCAATTACAGTACGTGTACACTGCCTTACGTCCCAGAGGGCCGTAGTACGGAAAGGCCTATTTGACGCCATAGGAAACACAGATCTCAAATAAGCATATTTTATAAAAATTCCTTCATCTGAAATGAAAATATTACACACGGACCGAAGGGTAGGTAACAGTCAGATGAACGGCAAATGGGGAAACTCTAGTACAGTGGTATAAAACGGACCTAAACTGTCACTATTGATAAAACGAGAATGAAGGGGTTTGCTGTAACAGTTGTTTGTAACTACGTCAAGAGAGCAACAGGTCTAATGTTCTGCGAATTACATTTTATACGTCCATAAAATTACGTGTTGACAAGGAAACGTAGAAATAAGCAAACTGAATAACGCAATCGGAATATAATGTTTCAAAAATGGAAGTAATGAAATAACAGCTGACAATGCCGACGTTACAATTGAACTCACCTGGTGTATCTGTGCCCTTTTAACGTCGATGTAGAGCCAGTTATCCGTTGAAAATGCTATCGCCAAAAGAGCAACGGCCACAATTGCTGTTATTGTAGCTAAAGACAGGGTAACCGCTGAACAAGGCATTCTTGCTGACGTCTGTTTTCGGTTGAAGTAGAAGAAAATATTTCTATACACTAATATTTCGAAATTATGAAAATACTTCTTCACCACAATATGGTCACCCTTCAAAAACAAACAACACACACCACCAACACTGCGCAATTTAGTAAAATAAATTTAAAGTACTGGCTCTTACAGCACACACAACCACTTCACTGCATCTTTGTCGACTGAAGCCGCTGCGTTCCTCCTTGCTGGCTCGTACTTTGCCACACTTCCAGTTCTACCTGGCTGGATTCCTTTCCAGTAACCACAACCGCTAGAGGCCGCTCCGGGGTGGACGACATCTATAGACCAACATAAACTTCACGCTCGGCGTGAGCCTTTAGTATGCTTAACCTGGGGCAAAATACTGATCACAGTGCGTGCAGGTTTCGGTGGTTCGCACGAAATTTTATCCAGAACTTATCTTGCAACAGGAACTTGCATGCACTCTGCCTATATCCTGCAAATCAAGAAAGCCTAGTAAACAAACTTGTAAGCTTACCTCAATATATATTTGCAGAATAATAATAATAGAAGATAAAGGCAAAGTTCATGCTAGAACAGGCCATGAAGACCCAGAGGGGGAGAAATATAGCTCTCATATTTCCTTAACCTCGGCGCTAGATGGAGGTGGGTGTTCAACGCCACAACCCGGCCGCTTTGCCCCCGATAAAATAGACCCGGTCGGTCTGGACGGGTTAGGAAAATTTCGCCCCCACCGGGATTCGACCCCCGGACCGTACAGCCCGCACCGAGTTGCTATATCGACTACGTAGTAGTAGTAGTAGTAGTAGTAGTAGTAGTAGTAGTAGTAGTAACAATATACCATGGTATGGAATCAAAAGGGGAAACTGACAGAACTATCCTTAACAATAAACCGGACATCATAGTCCGTGATAATGAAAAAACAAAGAAAGAAGCCGAAAAGAGTTTGAACTATAAAGACCTTACAACAGAAATAGCCTACAGCGTATCTTTATATATGGACGTAAAAAACAAAAAATACAGCACTAATAATAGGGGCAACTGGAACTATCTCAAAATCATTCAGACAGTATCTACATAACATACCGGGAAAGCACGACATCAAGGAACTACAAAAAACGGCCACATCGGACACTGCGCACATACCTCGGAAAGTTCTAATGTAATAGTACAAAACATTGAACATGGAAAATAGCATTACATGCACCATAACTAGTAACTACAGAATTGTTGCACTACTATATACCCCATAATCGTGGTTTGTTTCAGGTAGGTAATTGTAAATACCCTATATACAAGTGAAGGTGACAACAAACAGTAGTACTAGAACGGTATAGCTACATGGTTTTCATTCTATGACGCTATGCACGCCTGTAGCAAACACTGAACTAGTCTACACCGGCGCGCTTTTACAGGAACGTTCGCAGCATCTTAATTTGAAAATTATAAGCAAATGCAAAGATACATATGTGTAAATATATGCAAAATTCGAAGTTCTAGGGGTTGTGAAAATTGGGACTATGGTCTTCTGGGATGTGTCGCCGTGTATTTTTGTCGATAGGAGTAAACATTTCGGTCGAACCCGCTGTCTACATCTTCATGGCAAAATCGTATTTATTTGCACGCAGAAAGTGAATAGAACCATGAAAACCCTCATAAGCGCTGACATTCAAACCCGGGATCTTCTGATCATCAACTTTTTCTTCAGCCTAAGCTCGTGCCTCACAGAGAACACAGTCTGTCTCCATTACAAAGACCAATAAGGACGATATTATCATAAACGTACGTAGGTCTTCATTTAAAGAGTGTCATTTTTTCAGATGTGAACGAAAATCAGAATGTGTCGACAAATCTTAGTAGACGTTTCAAATATAAAATTTCGAGACCAGCCGTCTGGTGGCAGTCGCTCTATCCCATGCGAAGAGACATGACGAGACCGAGAGTCGCTTTTTCGCAACTGTTTTGCGAACGCGCCTAAAAACACGCATAAATCGACCTGTTATTTTCGTAAACCAGCTAATGCAAAACTGTGGGCTGCTCTCCGAGGAACTAGCAGCCTGTTTCAGGCGACGGACTCATCAAGTTTCGGTCATGCTGTACTTCGCATTGAGGGCCGTCCCTCATTGCTAACAACAGCCGCAGGTGAAATAGTGGAGGAGTGGCTCAAGAATTCCTGACGGGGGCACATGACCGACACGAAGGCCAATCGCAGGCTTTCACTCACTGCCGCGACGAAAGCGGCACATTTAAAGGTGTGGTTACATTGACACACTAGTAGGCTAGCGTCCGACAAGCGCACATTTGCTCCAGACATTTGGTGCTCCACTTCCCTTCACAGACACCTTACACGTAAAGATCAGCGGTCTAGAAAGGGTGTGCGAGAGGAAGTGGAATACTTCTGGGTATCAAGCCAGAATTTAACCCTTTAAAGACGAAGCGTATCTGTCTTATATAAGGACTCAGTGCGTACCGCGCTGTAAACACTATCCACTTCGGTTATAAAAACTAGTCTCTTTAATGTTTTATAAGGCAAAAGTTGCTGTTTGTTCTGAGATCCGTACAAAACACATAAACGCAATGTGGGCACCACGTAGAATTTTTTAATGTTAAACCTGGTAGTATGTAAAGTTACGGCTAGGCTTTAAAAGGTTAAGGGGTCATAGTAAAGTGCAATGAAAAGCTACAGAATAGATGACAAGGGCTCCGTATTGGATCGGTGTTCTTTCTTTTCACGTGTATAGCCAAGTGCAACTGAATTTCAGTGGGACTACAGGTCAGTGGGTCAAGGTGACATTCAACCAGAGGATGGAATTGGATGGGACACGTGAGCTTCTGGCATATACTAAAGATTTTATTTTATTGAACACAGACGTAAGTATTACACACAGACGCAGAGATATATGATTAGACGTTTGTGAGGAGATGGAGTACAAGTAAACAAACAGACAGCCATAAACACAATGTCCGAGATTTGAGGTTATACCGGCATACTGAAGAAGGTGTTATCTCCTAGAATATAACGCTATATGGGAAGGTACGAGTACGTAAGTACCAACGTTTCAGAGTAGCTCTGCTTCTCCTCCTTAAGATACGATCAGCAGATTGCTCTGGAACGTTTTCAGCAACCTGTTAAACAACATGGCATCGCATAGCAGAAGAGACTCTTTATCCCTAATTCCATTTGCTTTACTGCCTAGCCGCTTGGTACAGTGCGCGCGCGCGCGCGCGCGCGCGCGGGGGGGGGGGGGGGGGGGGGTGGGTTGGGCAGGGGGGGGGGGAGATGGCCACGGAGGCAGAAATCACAAGACATGCAATAAATTTATAACGTAACATTGAGGGGTGTTCGCGTAACCATTGTTGCCGTCGAAAAGCAGCAAGTATTAAATATTACGAGTGCGTGTCTGTAGCCTTAGTTGCCCCGCATGCAAAGGGCATGTCAACTGTAGCCTGTTCAACTCTACAACATTTTTCCACATTATCTCACAAACGGTATGGTTTTCGGAAAAAGTTGTTATAATATGTGCTCTGATTTTCTATACAACTTTTGTCTGAAATATTTCTCATTCGAAGAAGAATTCAGAGAGATATTATCATAAATTTACATAGTTCTTCATACAACGTACCCGTTATTTCTGTCAGATTTTAATCAAATTTGAGCTTTCTCAACAGATTTTCGAAAAATCCTCAAATATCAAATTCCATGAAAATTCGTCCAGTGGGTGCTGAGTGGTTCCATGCGGACAAACATAACGATGCTAATCGTCGCTTTCTGCAATTTTGCAAACGCGCCTAAAAACGCCAACTGTCTGAACCCCAATCATCCATTCCTTACACAGTCACTTGACTGATAGTTGCATTATGATTAGACCATCATGCCTGTTTATCTGATCTTTGCATTTGAACTTCTGAATCAATTCATCATTTAGTTATTATTCAGTCTGTGGGACACCAAAACACTGAAGTCCCCATTACTCCATCGCTCCAGGCCCTCAAACACAGACCTTGCAGTCACTCTACTATTAATTGTAAAGCTGTGAACATTACTCAGCAGTTCAGATGCTTGGAAGTTCTTATTTTACGCCAGTGACACAGCACTGCTCTAAAAGAAATGGGCCGTCCATAATGGGGCATTGCTTACTCCAGGGAAACAGTGTGGAAGGCGGATTGACTCTTGAAGGCCTAATGGTTACTCCAAGTACCAATTCTATTTTGTGCCCACACAGTGTATTTATGTGTTTTGTTTGGGTCTCAGAACAAACAACGATTACTCCCCTACACAAAGTTAAGGGATTGGTTTTTATAACGGATACGTAGCGTTTACTGCGCGGTACGAAATGGATCTTTAAATATAGTTCAGGTTAATCGTAGTCTTTAAAGGGTTAAGCATATTGTTTCAATGTTATTAGTTCTGTCGCTACATATAAAACGCTGAGTATGTGAGTAAAGTCACGCGGGTTGCTATTGTTATTATTGTCATCGTGTCTCACTCACCCTAATTTCAACTTATAAATTGCTGGAAATCAGTTTATCGCTTGATTACACGGATATGTTGTTAGGTAGAGAAGACTCGGCGTCGGGCTGATCACTCGTCCAGAGGAGTCCTACTGAGTGTGGTGTGTCCGAGTGTGGTCATGTAACCTCGATAATGCTACCCTGGCCCACTAGGGGCTGTTGCACCATAAAAAAATTATTCAAGCTCTCTGTGATGAGCCATGTCTTTACAACTGAAAACAACTTATTTCAAATCAGTATGCGGACTTTGCTACTGGCTGGATGACCTGGGTTCGATTCCTGATATAGATACGGATTTTTTTTTGTCATTGCACTTAGAACTCCTGCCGTCCTAGCCAGTGGATAATGGGGACTAACTATCTGATCAGGTTGTGAAGTTGACCATTAACCTCCATCTTATACAGCGGCTACGAATGCGTGGAACTATACTGCCATTCCCCGCTAACATGTGCTTACTTAAGTATACAAACAGCTTCATCTTGTCCTTTACTTTTACCTTTTGTCTCCTCTCTACCTGCGCAATCACGGCCCACGCACACGACAGCAGACTTTTCTGGTTTACATTTCATGCGAAAACATAACCCTCTACCTCGTTTAAAAACTACCTGTAACGGCGTGTGATTGGATCATGCAGGGTAAGACAACACCAAAGCTTGCAATGTGTCCCGATCCTCAGCCAGCTACATACAGTTCAAATCACCAAAACGAAATGCCTTAAGATCACGTGCTACTCTGTCCTTCCAGCTATGTCTTGCTCTTCAAATGGTCACCTTCCATGATGTTTTCCTAAACGCTTTCCACGTTACAGTCACGGAGGAAGCGACTTTTCAAATACGTGCGTTCGATTATCTCGAATGTCAGGTTTCCCCACCTACCACCACCGCTGGGCAACCAGCAGTACAGCGCGGTACCAACCATAGCTCGCATATCGCGAGAGATGATCGTCTGCACGGTTCCAGTAGCATCTGCCATCTGTTGGGCCTAGTGAAACTATTTCGTCTCGCTCGCTCAATTTCACCCTGGCCGCAAATACTTGTTTATACAGTTTAATGGGATGGCTGTGTGTTTCAGTGCACCACACCTATCGGTACGTCGTACAAAATGATCCGTGTTACAAGTTCTTAAACAAACCGCAAATCGAAGGCTACCTACAATATGACGCCCGTCATATTTGAGGCCTTCCCACACGTCACACACACAGCAACATCCACCTATCTATGGCTAAAGATGCAGGCAACTGCATGTGACGGCACGGCCTAACCGAATGAAACTGGTTCTCAAATATACTTATTGTGAGAGATCATCCTCTCATAGATTAATGAGATTTTAAAAATCAGCCTAACTAACTAACTACATGGAGCAATGTCCTTCTCCAGAAGCTAACACAACCTCAGCTAGTCAAGAAATTCCCAACATTTTATTGAACCCAAAGGTTCATTCCTGCATTCACAAGTGCCTGCCACCTGTCCCTGTCATCACCCAGATCAACTCAGTCCATGCCTCTCCATTCCACTTCTTGAAGATCCATTTTAATATTATCCTCCTATCTAAACCAATCTACACTACACAAAATACATGTAATTATTCCATACAGAAATCTCTTAAAATTGAATTAGTATCTCTGAAAAAGTTTAGACTTGCCTGGTTTGTTCACTACGACAACTTATTTCCAGTTTACCATCATTCTATTGCATGATAGTATGCCCGATTTTCAAATGGTTACATCTAACTGTTTAACATTGCCGACACCATGATGACTGCAGATATCACTGCCCTTGTAGACAAAGAGGTCATTTCTACATCATCCTGAAAGCAGTTCTGCAGCAGACCATCAAGATCTGACACTAACATGACACCTCTTCCCTTCACACCTTTTGAGTAAACCTTCTTACGTCTTGACTGCCTCATGCTCTGGCTTCACCCCCCTCCCCCCATTCCATCCTCCTTCATTTGGTCATATTATTTGTAATGAGTACACAACTATTTATGTAATTTTGTACATATTCATTGTACCTTTTCCTTAGATCAAAACTTTCTGCTTACAGCTCATTCTGCAACCACACCACCATGCAAACTTCAAAACTCGCAAATATGTTCATGTCACTGCAACATTCTGTAACATAAACAATAATTTAAAGAATGCACTATTGTTGGCAGTTCATAGAACCCTTGTGGCTCTACTATGAAAAGAGAAAACAGATTCATAACCTTAGAAACACTCAAATTCCAAGCATGACTATAATGCCTGAGGCATAACTTAAATTTAAAAAACCAGCATGTTCTTGAATCCCCTGGTGATCACACCCACAGTTTGAGAACCCCATGCATTAAGATCAAATCTACAAGATCCGAATGATTTTCTACATGATCCGAATGATAACAGTTTGAGTCAATGCATGTACTTGTAGTTTATGTTCTTCCCACAGTGCAGAAAGCACACCTCCGATGCATACGACACAACAGTAAAAATACAGTAAAACCTGGTTGTTACATTTCTGACGGGACCACTTAAAATAAATGTTAAATCAAGGACATGAAAATTTATTTAGCTATTGAAATTATTATACACATTAAATAAAAACTGGATTGCATTAAAAATGTAATTAGTTTCTTCATCTCCAGCTTCATCAAAGTAAGTTCCCACATCTTTTACACTGTCTGCTGAACCCTGCACATCTCATTCTCAGTACTACTGAAGGCTGTCATCCTGTATTCATTCTACACATGTAATGGACATTTTTCCATGTCATATGTTGTGTACAGTGGAGGAACCTGACAAGAGTTACTGACACCAGTCCAGGCCTTGCTGCCACAGAAAAAATGACTGGTCTTGGTCGATCAGCTGGGTACTGTAAACAATGTGATATGCATGACATGAAGACAACAGAGGAGGTAGGAAATAACTGGAAATAATATTTTTTATTTCCAATTGAAAGTACACAAAATGACAGCAACATAATTCTTGCTCATTTATGAACATATAATTGAGGAACTGGGTAGCAGCATAAATGTATAATGTAGGAAAATTTAACATACTCCTTTCCAAATGTTGAGCATGACCAATTCAAACATGCACAGACTCAAGAAAAACACACATTCATGGAAGATAAAATCCAAGTTTCACTAATGTCTCGTGTTCTGCAAAACGAATTTTTTAAGCAAATTTGAACAAGCATTCACTGAATCCATGCTTCCACTATTCATTCCACAGTTAATTTTTATTGGCCTACTCTCTTTTCTCATGGAAAAATTTGAGTTACTAGATGACCATGCTGTCTGCATGCCCCACCTTACAATTTCTGAAAAAAGAGGATGATTTTCACGAACCTGGTACACATGTTATGCCACTGGAGGCCACATCAAACTCACACATTTCTGTTTTATATATAACTTGAGGATGGTAGGTTTTGTAAGTTATGCCCAGAAACTCATTTTTATTATTGTTGTTCCAGTTCTCCACTTTCTTCCCTAGTTCTAAACTATTTCTTCTACAGTATTGCCTCTCAAGCTTTATTTTCACAAACTTGTAATTTAAGTTCTCTCAGCATGAGATCAAATCCTACAACCATTTTGTTATTTTATGGACACAAATACCACAGCTGGGACATACCAATAAAACATAAATTCTTACCAGAAACAGAAAAGAGCTGGGATAGCTCAGCCAGTGAAGCGAGAGTTACAGGCTGGATGACCAGGGTTAAATTCTTGGCAGGAAAAATTACTTTACTGCTCATCAGCATGCTGAGAATGATTGTGGCCCCCACCTTCCCTTTTATCCATGGCGGCTATATACCTTCATGACATTATGTTAGACACAGTGGCAACTCCACTATGACCTTACTAGACATACAGTAAACAGTCTGAAGTACACACGTGCCAATATATGTAAAAGACAAGTATGTGAAATGAGAGAAAACAATGTATAGGTCATCGTTCACAACTGAATCTTTATTCTTAATCGTCATTTAGTACAACAATGTTTCAGCCTTAATAACAGCCATCATCAGGTACTACCACTTAAAACACCTTGCGGAAAAATATTATTGTACAAAACTCAGGTTTTTTACAAATGACATTGAAACTAAATGTTGGGTTTCCAAAATGATTCATGTTGTAATGTAGCAAAAACTGTATAAAACATTTTGCTAAAAGATATTTTTCAAATATATGGCCAGTACCCCTTCCCACAAACTGCATCTTTTGAAACATGATTGAATTTATAAACTCAGATCCATTTTTCATGTAGAATTCTTACATAATTTTCATGAATCAGTTCCATAAATTGAAATCCATTTGCAGGACCATAAAAAAATGGAGTATCTAAGTTCATAAATTCAGTAGCACTTCAAAATACACAGTATGTAGGCAGAAGTACTGGCCACATACTTTAACAATACTTTCTAGCAAAATATTTTAGACAATTTGGCTACTTTACAACACAAATCATTTTGGAAAGGCAGCATTTTAATATGAATGTTACTCGTATAAAGTAATACCTCATTTTACTCTCGAGTTGATGTTTGTACAACAATATTTTCCTCAAGGTGTTCTGAAGTGGTAGTACCCAACGGTGGCCATTATTAAGGCCAAAACATGTTTTACTAGGTGATAATTAATTATGAAGTTTGACTTGTAAGTGACAAGCTGTCTATTATTTTCTCTCATTGTATGAATTCACAACAGGATGTGCAAACCAAAGTTTACAAGTATGTGAAACACTGGCATCAGTGAGTGTCTCAACGTGGCTGAATGATCAGTTTAGACTGAAGTGTTTTTATCATTCATACCGAAACATAAAATGTGTTTCTAGTTAGTGATATTCAGTCATACTAGAGTGTATTTGTATCCCACAAATAACACTCATCTATGGAGTTAACAGTGTATCAACCAATTCTACAAAATAATGAATTTTACACTTGTTTTTATCAGTCTGCTGGTGAATTTAACTAAATATGTAAATATAAAAAAGTTTTAATACTTATATGAAAGAGAATTGAGAAAGAATACGAAAATGAACAGGTGATGATGAGTGAACTCTTCCAAGATGATTACTTTTGAAATATGCCAGCATTCATGATGCGTCAGTGTAACCTTCCGGAAGCTCTAAGCAACTGTTTCCGAAGTTTATCAATGATGGATCATACTCTGTGCCCAGAAAGGGTGAACCTTCTTTATTCCAAGCCTCTTTCAGAATATTCTCCGCTGCCTGTTAACAAAGATTTTTAAAAACAGTCATTAAATAGCTGTACACATTTGCTCTGACCATGGTGTTTCATATTTGGGAACACAGTTTATGTGATTCAGCAGGGACTACTTACAATTATGGTGTATATGCAGACTATTTGATACTGACTCCTTTACATGAGCTTTCATTGTACTATGCCACCTGCACAACAAATGACCTACCAGCTGGTCAGAAGTTGGGAGTCCTTGGTGTTTCCGTTCCTGGTTCCATATCAATTCCTGAATCTTCATCTGTTCAGATTGTGCTAGGTCATCCATGTGTCTTGTAGAGTCTATACATGACAGATCAATTTTCGGTTCTGATACCAGCAATGCATCCCACCACCTTTCTTGAGCCTTCTCAAGATGCACCTGCGACACAAAGCTTACTAACGCTCAGATTTAAATAACTTTATGTGCCGTACGAACTACTGCTCACTACAGACGATGCCTGTGTCACTCTGGCTGTCCCCCCTCCTCCTTTCCCTTTTTACCTTCGCCTGACTGCTTGTACCTAGCATCACTCTGATCCTGAATGACAACCTGGACACTTGCAAAATTCACCTTTGGTTTTGTTGTTCTAAATTCCATTTTGGTGGGGAACCGTAGGGTCAGTGTCACTGACATGCTGTAGAGTAAGTTATTTGGTTCTTTGTTTTTCTGTTACCCTCAACATCACACAAGTTTCTTTGCGCGTTTATAATGTATTTGTAATGACTAAATTTTCATGGACCTTGGATTGAGATTTTCAGCTTGTAAGTACCTTTAGTGGGGCCACATTGTGCTCCATGTACAAACAGTCTTAGATCCTTCTTGTTAGTAAATTGTCATGTATCACATACTATACTGTCTTTTTATTTCACTTTGCATTCCACTTTTCAGGTCAGGTACATGAGTTGGTCAGCAGGCTGACCTGACAGGGTTGCATTAACTTAACCAATTTACAGCTTAAAACACTCTGCTTATGGTAATGCAACTGGCTACCAATATTCTGCGTGTGATACACTGGCAAATCCGCTATTTATAATGCCTCCAATTGTATAGTGTTTCTTAATATTATAACTTCTGCCAATTGCCATGGGTGAAGAAACCCACTAATGGAGTGACAAGGCCTATTTACTCCAAATGACAGGGTAAAGATGAAGATCACTAACAAAAAGATCTACAGTTTAATACAGATCTCAATCCATGGTGACACTGTTATTCACTGCATTAACAAAGTCTCCAATAGGGAAAGTATACTGAAAAATCTATGGCAGACCTGGCCAGTCAAAAACCAGCTTCTAAATTCACTAACTTACCTCTACACTATCACGCCTCCATACGTAGTGATAGGTGCTGTTATGTGTTATAACCGTGTCTCCAGAAAAATGATGAATTAATAGCCCTAATTAAAATAATTAAAGAGCTGCTCTGTGGTCATGGAATTCATGTCTACTACAGAACTTAAAATTTCATTTTGTGTTTTCGCTGCCACTGGTCCCTATCCTGAGGAACATGAATTCAGTCCATATACTCACATCCTACTTAGTGAAGATCCATTTTAACCTTATCCTACCAAGGTGGGTATTCAAATTTTTGTGTAGATTTTATAAAAAATGTACTATTTTCACAAAGATAAAATTATGAAATAAAAGGAATTTTGTGGAAAATAAAACACAGACTATGCAGCATAACCTAAAAATCCCCTCCAAAAAGCAACATCTGGTGTCCCTGTCACACAAAGGGGTAACGTCTATAGGCAGCTAACAGGGGCAATGGTCCACCCAAGCCAAGGTACAAGGCGTTGTGCCGAGGGCTGCATGGCACTGGGGAGGTGATAGCAGCGTGGCTAGCGATTCCCTCGCGGCACACGGTAGAACCCTGTGGTATTTATGCCTTCCACCTGTATGGGGCTCTGTCGGTGGCGAAGGTCATTTCTCCATTACTGGTGGGACCCAAAAGGGAGTCTGCTAGGAGTAAAAAATGTACAGAGGCATCTGCTTAAATTTGCTCAACAGGCACCAGCCACCAGGGAGCTGGTATTCCCAGAAAACATAGGGACGTTGAGCATTCACAAACTCAAACAGCTGGGCCATCTGGCCTGACAGTGCAGGGAGCTATTACAGGAAAACCCACAGAGCAGGACACTATGGTCCAAAAGCTTCCAACAGCAAAACCCAGACTATCAGGGGCTGCTAGGAGGAAACTCAAAAAAGCTCAGCCAGGTCAGAGTGGTACTGGAAGCTTAACGCAACTGGGGCATGAAACCTCACCCCAGCCTTCAATAGGTCCCAAAAGACCCAGATCTAGGGGGTCACAATCCCACAGAGAAACCTCCCAAAAAGCCTAGGACTCCATGGGAACCTGGGTCATATAGGAAAGCTCTGCTCAACTTTAAGGCAGCCATCCCCTTGGACCACACTTAGGAAAACCTGTCTTTAGAAGACATACATTTGGTCTTGGCCATGGGTGGGGAGGTGTTTTGTGAGACCCCAGTGTGGAGATGCCCACTTCTGCCATCCTACAGGCTGAAGAGAGGCACTCTTTTACGCATGTGCCAATCAACAGTCTGTAGACTGGCTTATTGCAGCCCTTCACGTGTTTCAAATTACAGAGGCAGTGTGGCTGAAACCAATTGATGCCAAGCACCTCCCTAACCCCGTTAAGATGGCTCTCAGGATGACAGATGAAGTGTCTACAGGTCCTGAATAGCTTCCTAAGTGAATCAAGAACCTCAATCCAGGGCTCCATACGGAGAACTGGAGATTTCTTAATTTCAGGGACCAGACTACTGGTAGAAGGCTCATCCTTCTAGTAGACCTAAACTTGGCTAATACCGTCAAGAAGACCAGCTACAAAATCTTTCCGGAGTTGTCTAACGGTACCTTTAAAGTACTCAGCGACCCTGAAGCACATCCAGGCAGAGGTCGGGCTTCTGAGGGGGACCCCAGGCTGCAGACACTGGGATGAAAAGGAAGGGAGCCAGAGACAGCACCTCCTCTGGGGCCTCACATGTTCTTTGTGACTATGAGGCTTTGGCTGCATTAAAGGTTCATGCACCTGGGTTCACATTTCATGAAACCAGGTGACTTTGAGGAAATCGTTGTTAGCTGGACACTGCACTTTATTCAAGGTGCGGGGCTGCTAAATGCATGAATATAAGGGCTGCACAAAGCATGAAGGATGGTCGAAGCGCATGGGTCACTACTGTGCCCACCCTTCCCTTCCCTTCCTGTATTCTATTCTGTTATATTCTATGTCCTAAAAGTGAAGTAAATTTTGTTGTTGCCTAAATGCATAAAATGAATTTCTAGAGGTGTTTTCCTATGTGCATTCATGTACGCAAAGGCAGGTCTTTAAAAGGTTAATATTGTCCTCTTGTCTGTGCCTAGACCTCACTGAGCAGTCTATTCCTCTCAAATCTTCTGATTAAAATACTGCATTCAATAATAAATTGAAACAAAGATTAATGAATAGACTATCTAAAAACAGGCACTGTAGGTAGACATCACTTACCTGAACATGCTTCCCAGGTTCAAGGCTCCAAATGGATTCATCTTTGTTAGTTTTCCAGCACAATTCACCGTCCATTAAGGTCTTCCACTCCCCAGGTTCATTTCCTTTCACTGTCACATTCACGCTGGTGGCTGTTACGTTTACCCGCACATCACGAGCCTTGTTTACATATTCAGGCACCGGAACCTGGTAAATGTAGATGATCAAGGCGTAAGGGCCAATTCACACTATGTATCACATTTCTGTTCCATCACCATTCTGCCAGAATGATCTGTGTTCACACTGTCCATCGCGTTCAGTCACCTTCCAGAACAGCATGTGATAGTTTTGGAGACGTGATAATTTTCATCAAATATGCAACACCATTTGTTTTCTAAAAGACAAATGCCAGCAATATCATTGATATTATATGAAAAGAAATATGCTGCTCTTTGATAAAAACAAGCACGTGTGGGTTAACAAGTGCTTCAGAAGCAGAAAATCAGAAGGCGAATACTGGATTCTGTACAAAGAATTACCTGATGACAAAATTAAATGCTATCAGTATTTCAGAACGTCCAAGCACCAATTGCTTTATCCACTTCAGAAGATTGAAAGAGATTTAAAAAAAGGAATATTACCTTCCAAGAAGCAATATCACCAACAGAGAATCTAACTACATATCTAAGGTACCTGGACTTCAAATAAACATAATCTTACTGCAAAAAGCGTTTATTGAAGTTACAGAAAAACACTGACTGTTGCAAGAACTGTAAACAACAGAAAATTCATTACATATTTAACTGAGAAGAGAACTGTTGATAATATGTAGTCATATTGGATGATGCAGACAAATTCCGTTGGATACTTTCTGGCAATTGGGCTCAGCAGAATTTGCATCACAAATGCGGTTTTGCTGCATGCCAGGTCTGTCAGGGGCGCCAGAGGAATATTCTGATGAACGCACAGATTGGGTTTGTTGTAAAATCTTTGTCATTTTCGCGTCAGATACAATTGAAACATTCTTGACTTGCAAATGTTTTTACGATAAGAAAATGTTTTTACTGTTGCTGCAGTGCTTTGGAAAAAATGTGTCACTCAGATCAACAGGTGGTTCTAACTGTCATTCCTTATAACTTCTGACCAATATTTCATTAGTCCTGCAGATGCCCTCTCAGGTTGATACCTAGGGCTTTTAACCCCTTCCCTCTGGCCAGGATTCAAACTTTTAAACCCCCCAGCTGGGCAATTTTAAGGGCAGTGAAAAAACATTTAAAAGAATGGAATTTTTTGTCACAATAATATGATATTTTTACAAAACATTGCAGAAGTTTTGCTGTGTCTCAAGCAAAAAAAAAATGGAACACTTACGTGTATTTTGAGTCTGACACCGCAGGTGGAAATTTTGAGGCCAGAATCACGAAATTTATAGTCACTAGCAGGCCATTACAATTTACACATCACACAGAGATAAGGTTTTTGTGGCACTACCACTAAAAATGTATGTTACCCTTACTCCCAGTAGTTCAGTTTCGTGTGATACACTTCAAAACACTGCCCTATAAGAAGGCCTACATCACACTTTCAGCAGTACATTGTAGTGCATTTCTTCACAGTTTTCTCGGTCTGGCGCTTGCTTAGAAATTTTGATTGAAGCAGAACGGCCTCTGCTGGAAGTCACTTTCTTCAAATACTTTCTATACTGGTCCTGCAACGAAGTCCATCTGTGCTTACATTTTGAACCTAAGAATAAACAAGTTATTTATTTTGCTTTACTTCATTTACTAATCAGTTATAATGGTGGATCTGTAAGCTCAGTTATGGAAAACATATATTTTTCCTGTTCACTATAATGCAATGTTGTAAAATGGTACATTATCTCCCACACATGCCTTACCGTTTGTGTAACTTGACTGCAGCCACAGCACAAGGGCTGAGCTTCCAGTACACCGTCATGCAGAAACAAATAATTCTAGTTATTTATGTATTCGCGCAATTGATATTTTTCTTGACAAACAGTACTTACTTACTGTATTAACAATAAACATGCAAACTAATTCCAATACAGCCCCTTCAGGTTTCCTGCTACAGGAGCTATTTTTTGAAGAGCTTCCGGTACATCTTCATACAGAAGCAAATAATTCTCGTTATTTAAGTAATCACGTAACTGATATATCTTTCTTGAGGAACAGTATTTACTTACTGTATTAACAATAAACTTGCAAACTAATTCCAATACAGTCCTTTCAGGTTTCCTGCTACAGGAGCTAGTTTTTGAATTATTTCATTCACCTTTTGCCTCAGGCACACAACTGTGCAGGGTACCATTCAAGGCATCTGAAAATCTATAATAAAACAATTAAAACATACAGCTATGCCAACTCGTACAAGGACAACTTCGTTGGAAATTGCAAATGACTTTTGGGTCCTGTTAAACTCTCCTAACCCCACTGGTGCCATTGATGGAAAACACGGGAAGATTCAGACCCCTCTAAAGAGCAGTTTCAAGTTTTCCAATTACACACACAGGTTTTCTATTGTTCTGTTAGCATTATTAGATGTTCCTTACAAATTTACATTTGTAGACATAGGATAGCATGGAAGAAATAGGGATGGAGGGATTTTTGCTCATTCAAAACTTGGGAAATGTTTGGAAACATATCACAGTATTCCAGAAGATAAATAGCTTCTGAGAACTTCATGCTTGGCCTCTTACACCTGGCCTTTCCTCTAAAAACATACTTAATGAGACCTTACTCAGAATTGCAAAGTAAAGGGAACAACAAGAACAGCATGTTCAACTATTGCCTCTCCCAAGGCAGGAGAATAGTGGAAAACACATTCAGAATATTAAGCCAGAAATTTCAACTTTATCACAGGACCCTACAACCATTGCCACAGAATGTAGACTACATTATTTTTGCAACTTGTATTTGACATAGCTGTCTGAGAGATTAAGGCGTAGTCTTAAGAGACACTGCAAGTTCTGCAAATGTTTGAAGCAATCTTACAAATATACCAAACCAAGGAGGCAGTGCCCACCAAAGTGCTTTTGAAGTAAGACACAAATTTAAATGATTCTTTGACAGTCAGGTTAATCTGTAATATTCAACTAAGTCAGATGATTTTCCTGAAAACATGCTTTACAATCTGGTTAAAATACAACAGTTGATATGTTTCTATTCTATTCTAAGCACGTATGTTAGCAGTTGTATTCTGCCATTACCACAGAATGCATTTTCCTGTATTTGTTAATTCTTAGAACTCTCGTAACAATGGTATGATAGTAACTTCAAAATGTGCAATAAACAGCATAAGAAATTTACCTGACTTTTTCAACTCTTCTCCTATTCGTCCCCAGACTTTTTCTCACACACTGTCATTCTACTTCTTATTTGCCATGTCATATAATTCCTCACATTTACGCACCAATTCTATTAATTTTTCACCCATTTTTTAAGACAAAAAACAGACAGCACTCACTGCAAGCAAACACTGAAAGTGTAATGGGGGAGATGGAACACTGTTCACACTATTGGAATCGAGTAGGCACAGACAGGTCCGGACCCATTCCATCACATCAATCACTCTCGCTCAGCAGCAGAGACAGGATGGCACTTACATGTGACAGAGATGTTCCTGTCAGTCTCAACAATTCCATTTAATTACACACGAGGAAGTTTCCCTGACTGGTGACGTTCCATAACAGAACAGAAACATGACGGATAGTGTGAATCAGCCTTAAGAACATGTACGCTTAATAAGTTATGCAAAAGCAACAATCAGAATGTTAATATCAGCACTTTTACTCCCATGTCACTTGACATTCATTAAATTTGAGAATTGAGGATCATTGCAATATTTCATCTCTACACATATGAATACAGTGAAACCTCTACCGACTGTTTTTAAAGGATGTGTGATAAAAGATTATAGAAATACAGGAAACAACAGTCATGGGAAAGCATTAAATGTGTCAGAAACACAAGAAAACAACAAGAAAATAAAAACTATACATTTTAGCTTTGGCCTACAAAAGCAATAAACAAATGCAGCTATTCTATAAGACATGAATAGGTAAAATAAATATCAGTCACAACACAACCATCTTTATTGACATTGATCGTACCTATTCATACCACTGACACATAATGGGACGTCACACATAAAAATTATTCTATAAGGTTCTGACGATGGTATACGACACCTCATCTCAATAACTTCGTGGACTTCTTCCATTACCTAATGCACTGAAGTACAACACACAAAACCACAAACCAAACTGGCAACACAGTATGTTTCCAACGACCAGTAGCCCCACACACTATTACTAGTGCTGCTTTCTAGTGAAGAAAAATATCTGTACTGACAGAGATGTATATCATGTACCAGATGTTTAGTGAATTTGTGCCGATACAGTTTTTAAACTGTCACTGAATTGTATTCATTGATTTGAATCTGGGCCGTAAATGCCAGAATGTAAATAGTTATTATGTAGTAACATTTTGTTTCAGAAGAAAAAAGCCTGAAGACAGGGACCAAGTCCATCCCCAGAACACAGTGCACCAAATTTCCATACATTCGACAATGGAAAAAGCCCGTAAGTTAATGAGTCTAGATATAAAAACTCACTTTAATACCTGTAAGCAAATCACTTTCTTCCCAAGAAATCTGTATCTGATAACCATCTAGTTGAAAGCTTATGTTTTAGAAGAGGTAACACCAATTCCATGACCAAATGTTCTGCTCCCCATGCAGGGATAAGAGATTTACCTCTCTTCCAAAACATTCCGACCAGCTCCAGGACCCACACAGCCGCCTTTTCAACGTGTATCAGGGACTCTTTCCTGGCGATAAGGCCCATGGGGTATGAGACTGACCGCTCACCCGCATCTAGTGCCAAGCTTAAGAATGAGTGGAGTTGTACCTCCACTCCCCCTGTATGCTTTCATGGTGTGTAAATGGACAATGGTACCCCCCCACCCTTTTTTTTTCTTTACTTGGATTTTCATTACCACCACAATGGATCATTCAACCAGTTCAATCAAACTCACACTCATGCCACCTCCCTGTTAAGACGGATGGTAACCTCATCCTTCCATCTGTATATACCTCTCTTGTTTCCATGGAGGTTTCTAACCACTATTTCATAAGCAATTCTAGAATCCTGAGGCAGGTCACATGACCCACCCACCTGAACCCCCTTGATACAATCATTCACAGTTTGGTGAGAATGAAGAATAACTGATTGCTAAATACAGAACTGCTCTTAATTTATGAAGGTGTCAGTAATTCCAGTTTTGTAGAGGAGGCCACTAACACACACTGAACATAAAGCTACACAATACACAATAATTTAAAGGAACAGAACTGATCTATACCTGCACATCCAAGTCAAGTATACTCTGTGACCATCTGTAGTTATCTCGAACTGCCCCATTATAGCTGTCACCTGCATTCTGAACTCCCTGTTGCTTAGAATTGCTCCTAGAAATAAAGTACAAGCTGAGAGGCTGGGACCATAAAGCTGAAAATAAAATATTCTGGTATGACAGAAAATAAACAACCAATTATTCGTGCAGATTATCCACTTTGCAGCTTTGCATGCACCTCTTCTGCCACTTTCCTAGTGCGAAGCCCCACCCTAAAAATACCTCCCAGACTGCCAAGCCAAGTCTTCTTTTACTAACCAGTACTGAGTTTGAGTGTCATACTTCTCTCTAAAGCCAACCTAACAAAGAAATATGCCCATTATATGAAATGCACAGACCTCTTTCAAATCAGTATGACATTGACTGCCACCTACCAGCAACATGCACATTTTATTTCAAAAATACTCAGCTGAATACCTCAGCTCTAGCAAATTTCACACAACTACAGCAAGTCAGTGGCATCAGTGGGCAGCAGTAGCTGATTTAACATAAAGTCATACACATCTGTAAACACAGATATGTGTGAACCAGACTTTCATTCCTGCACAGTGTTGCAGAAGGTTATTATTGTTACAGGAGGTGGGAAAAGGAAAAAGGAGAGGGCAAAAATATGCAAGAAATGAGGAATGGTTAACAGGTGCTTGACTTTTCTCAAAGTATGTTCTGCCACACAACAGCTAGTCATGTTTGTCTTCCAGTACATTGTAGTGTCTTTCAGTTACTGAAGAAGCGTAACTGTTACGTGTATGAACCCTGGAAGAAACGGCTGAAAAAGAGAAAAAAATTGTGCTGATAACAAAACTAAAAGCTCCAGTTAACTGAAAACTAAAAAGGGGTGTATCACAAAGCTAGTACAGGTGGAAGCAGAATAGTGGAATTTGCAAGACACTGGACCTTAAAAGAAACAAGCATGAAAAAGTTGTCACATGAAGAGCCAGATGCCAGGCTGCTTAAGTGGTTCAACCAGAAATGAGCAGAAGAAATATTCACCTGTGCTCCCATGTGTGCACACAGAACCAAATTATCTCATGATGTTTCAGAATTGGAAGGGAAAAATCCACACAATGAAACTTGTACGAATTGTCAGCATCAGAGAGCCACAAAGGCTACTGAACGGACAGAACAAATTAAAATTGTTCATGAAAGAGAAAAGATCACTACAAAAAGCTATGGTCCTCTCAGACAATGTCTGTCTTTAACCCAATAAAAGCACAATGACTTTCAACACACTGTAAAGTTTTGCCCCCTAATGTCACGTCCATAATACAGTCCATGAATACGCACATCACAAAGTCTCTAATGCTGCTGTAACTCTCTTTAAACAACCACCGAATTTCTATACCTTATGACACACTACAGTAATAACTGTTCTTTATGTTCTGAAGACACTGATAATTTGTTCTTGCATACAACATGTCATGTTTCCACAGCAGTGTGTTTCTACATTACAATCTTGAAGGGTGTGACACTGTACAGACTTGTAGGTGGATACCAGCATTCCAAAGGAACATGCTGCCTTCATCCTCACTGATTAAATGAGCAGTGTGAGGATGCAGCCATGAAGATGGTGATTCCCACCTCTGGGAAGGGGAGAGCAGATGGAGCCCAGCCCAGCGATTGTGACAGTCACAGACCAAGCCTATGGTTCTGAACAGTCAAGTTTGCTTATTCCAAGTGTTATGTATTCATGTGTGTATGCTAAATCACTGACAAATGTAAACAAAAGGGAAATGAGGCTTATGTTTTGGATGATATTGTGTCAATGGGTAATTACATCCTGGCATCTTAAGTTAATGTAGTGTCCTCATCTTCAAGGGTTGATAGGTCCCAAAGCCTAATGACCCCTGAAAATGAGGATTACCCCTTGATGCACCCTATCCCAAAAGAATGGTATCCTAAGCTACACTGCTGCAAAAATCTCAACATTTATAAATGGGGAATGTTTCATGAATCTTACACATTAAAATTACATACTTCTTAGCAACATTATCTAGTGGTGTATTTGTCTCTTCTTGTGGTGCATCTTTCTTTCCCAGCACTGCAGTTTCTTTGGTTCCTGTCCCAACCTCTTTGTCTGACTTGGGCTTCTCGGTTTCTTCTACAACTTCTGTTGTAACTTCTATCTGCTGAACAGCAGGGGGGATGTTCCCATCACTAGACATTCTGTTCAAATAACACATAAATGAAAGAAAACATATGAAAGGAATAAGATGTTAAGGACAATTGGCATACAGCCCTACCTGTACCCGTACAGATAAACATCTGCCTACTGACAGACCATCAATGCAAGAAGGTGGATTGTCAGCTGCATGCAGTGGTGTAGCTAGGTTCCTTGACCTTTGGGATGAGTAATCACAATGGCCACGCGTAACAGAAATTACGAATTTAAACAAATCACAATCATTTACGGAATTTACTTTTATTTGGCCCAATAATTTAAAAACTGCTCAGCATAAAAAACCAAGTGTTTTCACCTAACGTATTCATTTTGTCATCCATTTTGCCAACCCTTGCCCTCTGCCAGCCAGGGCAGCCGCACCACTACCGGGGGGGCGCCCCCCCCCAAGTGACGCCCCTGGCTGCAGTTTCAGTCCACCTTTACATATGAACTAGTCAACACTGGTACATGTCTGCCAAGTGGATATGTTAGTACTGAACACATTCTGGATATGGTGTATCAGCCCATTTCATTAATCAGTACCAGCTGCTGAGGATATATTGCATTAACTGTAATATTGTACAACTAGTAGGAGTACTTTACAACAGCAAAATCCACACAACTATAACAAAATAATCCCAGAAAGGCATACAGGCTGAAATAACTTTAGATGGTGTAAACACAGAGAAACAAAACTCAATTCAAGACTGTACACCTGCAAATTCCATATAAAATTAAAATATCATGTGTAAACCAGGATCCAGGATACACCAGTCAGTATACTATCTAGGCTATGGGCTGGATGTAGAGGGATCAGAACTTCATTCCTGGCAGGAGCAAACTTTGTCCCTTCTCCATCGTGTCCAGACTGGTTCAGGGCCCACCCACCCTACCCACTAAGTACTGGAGTAATCAGATGAAGAGTGAAAATGACCACTAACCTCCAGTGCAGCATTTAGTGATGCATTACACTAGCAGTTCCAAGAACAATGTTTCAGGACTGATGCTAACATGCAAGTATGGCTTGGCACATAAACCAATTGTAGCTGGTTTCTCTTGCGTTACATTATGATCGCCAGGGATTTGTGAAAAGAAAGTCATACTTAATCAGTTCATCCATAGCAGCCCTGCATGTAAGTTGTGTTTTTCCCTTTTTGTTGTCATGGAGCACCAAGCAAAGATCAGATCTGTTTGAAACTCCACAAACCAGGTACAGAAACATGCAAAATATTTGAAACTGTTCATGGAAATGAGGCGTTATCTTGCATGCATGCCTTCAAAAGGTTTAGATTCAGAGATGTATGTGAGGACCTTGAACATAATCCATGGAATGGGCAGCCATCAACAGCATGAAATCTGGAAACAGCTGCAACAATTAATCAGTTGGTGTCTACAGACCATCAAATGACCTGGAAACTGAGGGACAGTAACCTGCATATTAACAGACAGAAAATTTGTCACATTCTTCATAATGATTTGAGAAAGAGGAAGATGTGTGTACTGTTTGTACCATACAGATGAGCAAACGGAGCACAGAGTCACAACTTGTGAAGACATAATCCAAACCTGCCACACCAATCTGCACTTTCCCAGTGCCTTCATTGCTGCAGATTAGCCTTGGGTGTTTCACTACAAGCATGAAAGAAAATATTAGGGCATGGAGCAGTGAAAAAAAAATCATCGGTGGCAACCAAAATTTTCACTTACAAACATCAAGGATCAAAATGATATTTATCACATTTTTTATACAAAGGATCTGATCCACCACACATGTGTTCTTGAAGGAAAAACAGAAAACAGTGAACAGTGAATTCTATGTAGAAATGCTGGAAAGGTTACTTAAGTGGTTTCCAGGAGCGAGGCTGATATTTTGAAAAGACACAGTTGGCTTCTTTGTATGACACTGCCCCTGATCATTCTGCCATGATAATGAAGGACTTCTTGGTGAATTGTGGTATGACAGAAACCAACCACCCACTTCATTTGTATTTGTACTTATTTTAGCATCCAATATTGATACATTCAATCTTTGGACAAGTCAATAAAACAATATACAAAACACAAAACAATATGACATCAATGTCACACAACAAACAGATTTAAATTACAATAAATTATTAAAATTAAATTAATACACATCCTGTCAATTTTGTTTTACCTTTACTATTTTTGTCAGTAAGAATAATATTAACCTTTTAAAGGCTAGCGGTACCTTTACGTACCACCAGTTTGAAATTAAAAAAATTCTATATGCCACTCACATTGCGTTTATATGTTGTGTCAGGATTTCAGAACAAATAGCGACTTTTGTCTTGTACAACATTAAAAGACTGGTTTTTATAACCGAGAAGAAGAATGTTTACTGCCTTGTACGCACTAATTCCTTATATAAAACACACACGTTTCGTCTTTAAAGGGTTAATATAAGCTATAACAACTTTGTTAATTACATGATAATGACTGTACATTATGAACTGCATCTATTCCTTGTTATAACTGAATTGACTTGAGATAACTTACTAATTGTATACATCATTTGTTAAAACAGAAGTACTCCTCCTGTCAATAAAAAGAATAATTTATAAAAAAGTCTTTAAGTTTATTTTCAAATCCTTAAATTTCTCTATTTTTTTAATTCTAAGAGGCAACTTGTTATACAATTTTGTACCCATGTTTTATCACACTTTTCTTAAATACCCCAATATTACAAGGTTGAACATGCAGAGCATCTTTCCTCCTTGTGTTATGGTTACCAATATTTGAATTGTGGATTAAATCATCATTCTTGTTTATGTAACTTGGAACCTCAAAAAAAAAAAAAAAAAACACAGATGTCACGGTAAGTATCTTACAGTCCCTAAATGTTGCTCTATATGACCCACTTTCTTGACTCCTTTCATTGTATGTAGCACCTTTTTTTGCAGTTTGAATACTTCTCGAGGTTCGCTTTCCCCTCCCCAAAAAATTGTACCATATCTCAATATGGATTGAAGCTTAGTGAAATATATATTTCTTAAAACAGATGTACTTAAAATACCTCTTAATGTTTTAATAATATACAATGCCCTAATTAAGTTTGAGCTTAAAGCCTGGATATGGGTACTCCAGTTTAAATTATCTGTAATGTAAATTCCTAAAAACTTCAAATGAGATGTATAATTAAGTTCTGTTTTATTAAAAACTATTCTTGGCCTATCTGCAGACCTCAATTTGTTACAGTGAAATAACATGACCTTTGTCTTTTCCGTATATATTGTAAGATCACTGTTAAAAAACCAAACCTCATGTTGTTTCACCCCTGCATCTATTTTATCTCGTTGTTCTACCATGTTTTTTCCAGAGACTAAAATGTCTGTATCATCTGCAAATTGAACCATCTCTACATCCTGAACATTTATTGGTAAGTCATTTACATATATTAAAAGTAACAGAGGCCCAAAATCAATCCTTTTGGTACTCCGTATTTTAGTTCCCTGTATGTGGATGCGTACGTCTTTTTATTTTTAGATTTATTCTCCATATGAGCTATTTCAACAAACTGAATCTGTCAAATTATGTATGATATAACCCAGGAATTTATTATCCTTCTTATACTGTAATGATCCAATGTTGCTAACAATATATCATGATTTTGCACATCACAGGCTTTAGAAAGGTCAAAAATATTCACCTGACCTTGTTCCAGCTCACTTCTTCTTTTCCCTAAAGTGAAAACTGCCCTTCAAAGAAAAACATTTCAGACCTTGAAGGACATTCAGAAGAACACAACTTTCGTTTCGTAGTCCGTCCTTCTTCTACCTACTTGTTCACAGTAGGCATACAGGGTTTTTATTTTTAGCTTGATCACACTCAAACACACACCACGGTCGGTAGGAGTCCTCTGGACGAGGGATTGGCCTGTCGCAGAGACCTCTACCTGACAACACAATGTACAAGAGACAAACATCCATGCCCCTGGTGGGATTCGAACCCACGATCCCAGCAAGCACTCGGCCGCAGACCTATGCCTTAGACCGCGCGGCCACTGGGATCGGCAAGAATGTAACTGCCAAACTAAATGCAGTTCCTTTGGGCACCCTCAACGACTGTTTTGTGCAACTTTCAAAAAGATGTAAAAAACTGTGCTGCTGTCAAGGAATTTTACCTTGAAGGGGAATGAAGTAATTTTTTTTATTTTTATTTCATGTATATCTGCTCTTACAGACTGAGTTCTGGAGCTTTACTGTTTGATACTGCAAACCTCCATTCACCCACAAATATCAATGGCATGGTGCTTAATTAGACATGCACAAACTTTCCAGTTTGTATATACAGTATGTAGGCCTATCAAAACGTTGTCTGTGCTAATAATTAGAAGAAATCAAGCTCATGCCTACCTAAATTTAAAGATGATATGATGAGCAAAGTAATGAATAAAGGATGATACAGAATAATCAAGGAACATAAAGCAGAAAGGGTGACAAAACATAATCAAAATACAAATTTCAGCATATCACAATGACATAACAATGTGCAGTTATGTTGATTGGGTGCAAATTCCCAATTTCTGCGTGGCTAAACCAATAACATGATTAAATATTATATCACATGTATCTTGCATTAAGTTGAGATTACTGTAATGGGTACATTTACAGTACTGTAACTAGCACAAATGCACCCACATAATTCACCTGTCACATCTGTGGTTTACTTATGCTTGCAAAAAAAACACAAACACTGTAATGTAAATTAAAAGAAACCTGATTAACGTAATATAACCTGTCACCATACACAGATTTGCTCCCAAAAAATTACTGTATGTCAGAATATGAGACAAATTGGCCAATGTCTCTGTAATGATGACAAATATTTTGTGACCAAAAAGGGCATACTTAACCAGGCAACAGTATATACCAATTTGTGTTACCTTCTTTTAGAACAGTATTCATCATCTTGCCTTGCTTGCTTTTCCCATTTCTTAAACACTTTCAAAACACAATTTTCGGCCACACCTGGCGGAAAGCCGACTCTATACGATGAATCTTCTTGAATTTGGTAAAAATCTGTGCTGTAAAAGAAAGCTTCATGCTACCAAACTGCAGATAAATAACTCCTTTCTACTGTAGATGAGACAGGAAAATAAATAACACAGTCACTGTAGGCTGTCACAGTAACTAACTGTTCAATATCTTCTGTTCCTGATAGGGCTGTGGTGTCTGTACACAAAACATCCAACACCGACTCCTCAATTTTTAAATCTCTGACTCTGACTCCTTCATAAAAGCTCAATATGTACCAATAACGGTAAACCTACTAAAATGGTAAATGGTACAAGACATGTCATCACCACCACGTGAATCATCAGACTACTTTTTAGACTTATAACATATACATAAGTATGAACCTAATGGTTACTATAGCTATGCCTTTAATGGCTTTCTCCTTTATTTCCAAAATGTAGTATGTATTTGGGACCAGTATTTTTCACTAAAATGTCATGCCATAAAGCAGGTAGCACCCTCACCACCTGCACGTTCCTTTTCATTTGTATTCTTAAGGTACCAGAGCCAAAATTACAAAGCATTTTTCCCACACCATGTGGGTCAATGCATCACTGATTCTCCCCAAGTGTGAGGCTGCCAGCAGCTTCATATGGTAGTGAAAGTGTTAAAATAATTATCTATTTAAGATTTCGTATCGAAGATGGAGTCGGCACATTTTTACCAACTCCCGACTCCACCCAAAACTCGTTCCGACTCTGACTCCACAGCCCTGGTTCCTGAATGATAAAATTTGGCTGCTAAATGTCCACACATTCCTCTCCTGTAACATCTACAATGGCTAAAAACATTTTGTCAACATTGTGGTAACACAAATCCTGCGATGTTGTTGCTCTGTTCTCCAATCTTTGCTACCATTCCTGCATTACAGAACTTGAAGATTCAAATACAAACCTGCCTTTGGTATCCATCCTGAAATTCTGACTACACTTTGCTTAACTCCCTCATTACTATAATTCCATGACAGACCAAATAAACGCATATGCACACTCAGTCACACACATTAACTCCAAGCAGCACAATCTTCATGACATTCCACGTATTTTATGGAACATGAAGGTTCATCACTATGTTCAGAAGGGCCTGCCACTGGTCCCTATCCTCAGTCAGATGAATCCAGTTCATATCTTCCTACCTCACTTCTTTAAGATTTACCTTAATATTATCCTTCCACCTAAACTTAGGATTTTGAATGGTACCCTTCCTTCATGTTTTCCACCAAAACTCTGTCTGTGTTTCTTTTCTCTTCCATGCAAGCCACACGCTCCAGCCATCGTATCGTCCTTGAACTGACTGCCCTTTAATATTCGACATGGAGTACAGATCATGAAACTCCTCAATCTTCACCAGTATTCTGTTGGGTCCTAATATCTCTTGCAGCACTGTGTTCATAAACACCCTCAGTCTATATACATTTCTCACTGTAACAGCCCCAAGTTCCACAACCATTTAAAAAACAACCAAATTACAGTTTTGTGTATTTTAATCTCTATGTTTATGACTAACAGATGGTAAGACAAAAAAAAACTGTGAACTGAATGGTAGCAAGCATCCCCCTTTAACGAGAACGAAACAAACACACAAACACACTCTGACACACTGGCACCAAATTCCTCTGCCCCAGCTGTCGGCATAAAACAAATACTTCTCAAGGCATAATTGGATTCTCTGCTTAGCCATGATTAAAATATGGACAAAATGCAGTGCAGTGGGTTCAATTTTCATCCAATACTACTGCAGTTAAATGAAGACAGTTCACTGTGGAAAACACAAAAATTACAATATTACTCAAGTAATGCCCTTACCTCATACTAAACCTTCTATCTGATAAACTGCATAGGGTACAATACATTTCAAAATTTCTAACCTGCAATTCCCCACATGCTAATGCATACAGGTTAGGACGGACAACACAACCCTAGAAGAATGTCAGACAAAGATATTACATACTGAACTTACCATTTGTATAAGAAGCCAAATACGGCATCTAAGAATGGAATTGCACTTCCTTTTTCTTTCAAAACACCTAAAAGTATTTCATCGTACTTAGACAAAGCCATGATGCACCAACACGTAACGTAACTAAAAAAGTCGGTCGGATTGAACTACGTCGCCACACACGGACACAATTCAGCAGCAGCTACTTTCGAACTAGTTGCCAACTTCAGTTTCACTTTTCACCCATTATTTTTTAATGGCCATTTTCAACATCACGACAGAAAGACGGTCTCAAATTTCATATTTAGCCCCACTTCGTAGCACATGTTAGTCCGATCGCATTACAGATTGAATGCAAAACGCTGAGATGGTCACAGATAACGTGGGATACATACCCACGGACGACTCCGACCGTTTCTTATCTGTGACCCTGACATCCACGTTCTTGCTGGCTGGAATTTAAATTCGCTTCAAGTATTCTGCGAAGGTTTTCAGGTCTCAAGTAAAGAGCAAATCGGGCTACTTTTCACTTGACTTGAAATGCTGACGAAAGCTTAAACTTGAAGTGACTCGAATTTCATGACACGGGTAACCCTTTTAGTGGAATAGGAAAGCGGATGTTTTTCGTCAAGATTATTGAGCATCTAATCAAGTCAAGGTGACCGAGATGGATGGGGCATGTGACACGCACGGGGAACAATAAAAATGCATACAGAGTTTTGAAGGGAAAGTCCGAAGGAAGGATACCACTTGGAACGCCGACGTGTATGTAGCAGGATGTTACGATCGATCTTGGAGAACACGATGGGAAGGAGTGTACTGGATTCTTCCGGCTCACCACAAGATGTGGCGGGCCCTTGTGAACACGGCAGTTATCCCTCTGTTTCAGTAAAATGCAGGAAGGATTCTGCTTCATTTATTTCCTTTTGAGAAACACACTGAAACGTTATAGTTTGTTAGCAAAGTTCATTGTTTACAAAACGGAGTAATGATAATTTTTTTATGCGTTCGAAAGTTACAAAATCTAAGCAAGCATGTCTCACGTTTCTAACAACCAACGGCCTTTAGCACTTCCATCAAAATATCTGACAGACACAAGCACTTTGGCTCCTACAGCATCAGCACTAGTGCACCTCACATTAAAAAAACTACACAACATATTAGTTTCAGCTTTTCCTACATCACCTAATATGGGCGAGGAGTAAATATTGCAATCCTGCTATTACTGCTACAACTCCTGAACGTCTGTCAATTATACTTGCATCTGCTAACAACGACTGGTATTTATTAAACACGTCCTCAGGTGACGTGTTACTACCTACACATAGACCTGCCTGTCTTGGGTACGAAGAACATCGTCACGTTATCTTTCCAGCATTTCACTTATGCTTAATGTAGCTACAATCACTAAGGTCTCTTCGTTACCGTATCATACGACTGTTATTCTGTGCATTGTAAGTGTCGAAGCGCGTTGGTCTATTCATAAACCCACGCCCTGAAGTTTGTTCTTTATACTACACGTGATTCGTGTGTCACGCTGTAATGTAGGTGTACCGTACGTTATACAGAGCTGAAATAGATATACGCGGGTATAAGCCGTGCGCCTGTTATAGAGGATGTGAAAGATGTTTTCAAAGTCTAAAATCTTCCGGAAAACAGAGTTGTGTAGCGAATAACTAACAAGATGTAGCTCCCGGTTCTCGTCCATACTGTGTATACTGCATAACTTGCTGCTTATAATGAGGTAGATTATGACTACCTGTTCTGAAGCAACTACTGCGAGTTAGGTGCATCTTTTTAGAACTACTTAAACAAAAGAACTCTTATTTTACTGCGTGGAATTTGATGTGACAGTTTCGACAAACCCATTCCCTTATTCACTTCAACTTTCCTTATGACATCAAAAGCACACGACAGAGGATAAGTTATGTTGGCAACCAGTAAGGAGGAAGACAAATAATTGAAGTTACTGTTTTGTAGACTAGTCAGGCATGCCAGTTATTGTTTCTTTTTTACTTACACGTGGTTGAGCAGCAAAATTCAGTGGTCTCTTTTCGGCTTTTGTGGAAACTTGTGTTTCTAGCGTGAGATGTTCAATGCAAATTGTTTTCCTTGTAAAAACGAAACTTTTAAAATCCTTCAAGAGGAAGGGTAGTCAACAAGAAAATTTATAAATAAACGTGGATACAATCGCATATGTGAAATGAAAGAAAAAGGTGGTCACGCAAGAATTGACGTATCTTTTAAGTTCATCATGAAATTCTGTAATCAAATATGATGATCACAGCCTCGAGATAAAAATTTGATCTCCTGAAATATTCTTACAAAAGAAAGTCGAATATCCTGTTTATTGGTGAATAAAGAAAAGTAGGATGAAGTGCCTGAACGGACGTCAGTTGCCACTACTCTAACAAACTCCTAGGAATCGTAGGTTTAAATGAGTCTGAAGAAAATGGAGTGGGTGTGACTGAGTATCTAATGACAGGTCAAAAAGGTCGCCATTAAATAAAGAACATAGGCGATATAAACACAAAATCAGTAAAGCTCACGTGAATGCCAATAGATTAAATACAGAGCGAAGGCAATTGATACGTAGAATGTGCCGTTCATGAGTCACATGTAGACGAAACAAAAATGGCTCGGTTTTGAACAAGTGTGTTCAATACAGTATTATAAAAAAGGAGAGGACTTACACAGATATGGGGAATAAAGCTGAACTGCAAGAACTAAATTATCTTCACTTAGGCCTTGTTTCTATTTTCACGAAAGTCGTGTGCAGATGTTGCACATCACACAGGGAAGAAAGCAGAATCCTCTATTAAATAATAGCATTAATTCTCATTATATTTACAAATGCATCTAATAACACCATCAACGCATGAATATTTAGTAATCCTGTAGCGAATTTTACGCTCTTTGAAGGCAAACTTTCCTCTGAATTATATAGACAGTTAGTTCCTAAATTACAGAAAAATCTCCGCCTTCTTTACAAAGACAGTTCAAGGATACCGTGCTGTTTGCTCCGAAAATTACAGGAAACGTACAAATAAAAAGTGTCAGCAAAATGCAGAATTTCTCAACCCTTCAAAACCCAGTGGTTACCTTACATACTACAAGGCTGAATATTAAAGTGCTCTACAGTCTGCGCGCAAATTATATTTAGATGTTGTGTATGGATCTCAGAATAATCAACTGTAATTCCCCTATTCAGCATTAAGTGGTTGGTTTTTACAACCAAGATGCTGAGTCTTCACTAACCAGTACAAAATGTGTAATTGACGTTACATTTCATATTTAGAGGCTTCATGTTATAGCAGTTGGCACATATGGTTACCTCTGGGCTTTAAAAGATACAAAGTGTTTCATTTTATACTGCCCAGATGCTGGCCACTTGCAGGTGATCGATTTTACACATGCGCAATAACGTGTGATAGACAGGAAAATCAGATTCGCAGAATGCCACACCCCAAAAATCGTTTTCAGTACTGTAGAGAGACAGGACAATAAATAAAAATATAGTCAATTAAATTAACAAAAATTGGAAATAAATGAAAAGCACAAGATAATAACATTAGAAACCTATAAATTCCTAACAAATTATTTTTCAGAATTCTTTACTAGAATCGGAAATGACAACCAAATTTTTATTGAGTACTAGAGTTTTACGGATTTGCCACGCATGTGCATTTTTCTGTGTGTCCATAATGAAAGTGTAAGCCACGGGTCGACTTTCATGCAACTGGATATGATGGTCGCACCAGCAACAATCTTTTCTGAATCTCGCCTTCAACGGCCTCTACAAAGGAGTTCTTTAAAATTTTTTTGGAGTGGTGGGAATAATACTACCCATTTATTATGCGAAACGGATTTATTTTGTATTTCCAAATAGTTTAAAAATACCCAAATTTTAAAGCCATTTATCATAAATATAATGCCGAATAAATGACCACCGTAAAGCCTACGCGTAGATTCAGTTATATTTATCAGTTGTAACAAGTGCAGAATTGTAACTTTGCCAGGCGGCTCTCCTTCTTCCTTTTTTTTCAACTCTTCATTTTTCCTCTTTAAATCTGGCGTCTCCCCTTCTTGTGCCTCTTTTCATTTTTCCGGCCTCAGTCTAGCATCTCCATTTCCTGCACCTCCTTTCGCATTACCTCACACGTCCTAGTGGCATCTTCACGCTCCGGCAATGTGATTGGCTCCTTTGCTTTCCCTAAGAACCAATCACCGCCCACAAAACCCCAATATAATAAGGCAACCGCCTTTTCCCGGCATTCTTCTTGGAATGCTTGACCTTTTAATATGGGACCGATAGGCTGTACCGAAACGTCGGAAACCAGTCTATGCCGCCTAACACCCCAGAAGAGCGGAAGCCTGAAATGTGGCTTGCTATGTAAAATTCTGTGCAATTCACACGATGAAAACAGGCCTTCCTGCAAATTGATTATGAAATTTTATTTATGTTTAAAAATGCCAACACGCGACCGTGCTACGGCAATAACGCCACAACACAGGATCACGAATCGCTTGTATGTAAAACCTAAAAATTTCCCGGGACTAAATGCGATGAAGCCTTCATGTAATGTGTTCATTCATAACACAGGTAATCACGACACTATCACTGGGCACTTCATGCATTTTTGCGAAAGGCGTTACAAGAACCCTGAATGCAATGCTTCTCTAGTGTGTGTGTTTATTTCTGCATACAAACCATCGCCGTGACAGTGCGAAAAATTCTCCTACTCCTGCGCCAAGCGTGTTGTCTAAACAGACTTACAGGGCCCACCCCGCTCTCTGTTGCAGATTCTGTGAAATTTCCCTCTGAAACCTTCTTTGTTTCTTCCTTACAGTCTACCTCTTTCTTGCTTGCGTTTATTTTACTTCCAGCTGACACTTCAGAACTGAGCGTCTTGTCATGGCGGGATTAATGGTTGTAACTAATTAGAATTAACAATGAAAGGCGATTTGAAGTGACATGATTTATGTCAATAAATCAGTCAGGTGGTTCACATGCAAGTAGCTGGAAGATATAGACAAACACATGAAGCTGATGAGACACCTTTTCTTATAGAAAGGATGGCAGTTGAACAAATAACAATTTGTAACTTCTTTTATTAGTATCTACAAATTCCCCTGTATCAGATATCCTCGCACATATATCCTTACGCATTACATTAAGGGTAAAGTATGCAGATATTGCTTTTATTGTGTCATGTTAAAAGGGTTTAGAACACGAATTTCTAATATAATTTAATCTGAATAATTTCATAAGACATTCAGCTCCCCGGTGAAAATCGATGTCTCAATCAATGTAGTTACTGAATGCGGTGGAACACAACAGGAAACCAAGTTGTGATTTTTTAAATAACGGATTCGTTCGTAACTTGGTACACACTGAGTGAGTGCCATGTGCACTACAAAATAACTCCATGGAGCAGAGGCCTTCTTGAGAAGATAACAGTTCCTCAGCTAGTCAAGAAATTCCCCGCATTTTATGGAACCCGGAGGTTCTTTACTGCATTCATTTTACTGCATTCAACCCGCCACCTGTCCCTATCCTGAGCCAGCTGAATCCAGTCCATGCCCCCCCATCCTACTTCTTTAAGATCCATTTTAATGTTATCCTCCCATCTAAGCCTGGGTCTCCCAAGTGGTCGCCTTCCCTCAGGTCTCCCCACCAAAATCCTGTATGCACCTGTCTTTTCTCCCATATGTGCTACATGCCCTGCCCATCCCATTCTTCTCGATTTGATTACCCGAATAATATTTGGTGATGACTACAGGTCACTAAGTTCCTTCTTATATAGTCTTCTCCACTCCCCTGTCGCCTCGTCCCTCTTAGGCCCAAATATCTTTCTCAGTACCCTATTCGCGAACACCCTCAGTCTTTCTTCCTCCCTCAGAGTGAGAGACCAAGTTTCACACCCATACAAAGCAACAGACACTACAAAATGGTATGAGAAATTATAGCTGTAACTTTCCTGTATTACCCCCTTTAGCTCTTTTCAACATAGCACCCCCTGTAGCATTAAGAAACGTTGCGCATTCATAAGCAGTGTATTACTGGGTTTTGCATAATTGTCACAAAAAACATCAATATTTACCTCAACGGTATTAACCGGCAGGATTTCTTAATGGAAAGGCAACTTGTTTCCTGTGAGAGAGCATATTAATTATTGTGCATTATTTAGGTAAACATAATTCTCCGATAAGCTAATTTATTAACGACACTACTTTTCAAAGGTACATATTTCGATAGAAATTTGAAAGAATATACCTCTGTGACGTGGGCATTTGGAAGCAGCTAAGTGCCTTTCTTTCATCCTACATTTTTTTTATTTGCCTTTACATCGAAAGTCGGGCCTAGGCCGCGTCGTTTTGAGGTTTCCAGATCATACACACACACACACACACACACACACACACACACACACACACACACACAGTAGGACTCCTCTGAAGGAGTGAGCAGCTCGCCGCAGAGGCCGCTACCTACAGAACATATAACAAACCCAAGGGACGAACATCCACGCCATCAACAGACTTCGAACGTGTGATCCCAGGAATCAACGGGCAGCAGACCTACGCCTTAAACCGCACGGCCATCGGAATCGGCGTCTGCATCAATACTGGTCGTTATTACCGCGACTTTCTTAGTGTGATAAATGTTGTAAGGACAATAGCGTTCTCGGTCCTATGCACGACAGAGGAAGTGAAGATCTACAGTCTCATTATTTTGGCACGGAATGAATGCGAAGGGCCAGCTGGGCAAAGCGATTCCGGAACAAAAGGATAGGTGCTGTATCATCTAGATCGTTAGTGGAGATGTTGGTCAAGGGAAAGTTAATACATTTCCAACCGGTAATTTTAATGAATCGGATATCCACACAGCTAAGTATAACGTGAATATGCTTAACTCTGTTCTCTTAAAATATACATATTTTTAGATAAAATATAGTGCGAAATAAGAAATATCAAGGGGAAATGAGAATTCAGAACATTCGCTTCATTTCTTTTACCGTTTTTTTACAGAGCTGAGGAAAATAAAACTAAACGCCTCGTGCAGACTGAATTTATACATGCGCGTATTTAACTAACTAACTAACCAACCAACCAACCAACCAACCAACCAACCAACCAACTAACTAACTAACTAACTAATTAACTAACTAACTCCATGGAGCAGAGGCTTTCTTGAGAAGCTAACAGTTTCTCGGCTAGTCAAGGAATTCCCCCATTTTATGGAACCCGGAGGTTCATTACCATATTCACAAGAGCCTGCCACCTGTCCCTATCCTGAGCCAGCCCAATCCAGTCCATGTCCCATCCCATTTCTTGAAGATCCATTTTAATATTATCCTCCCATCTAAGCCTGGATCTCCCAAGTCGTCGCCTTTCCTCGGGTCTCCCTACCAAAATCCTGTATGTACCTTTCTTTTCCCCATACGTGCTACATGCCCCGCCCATCTCATTCTTCTCGATTTGATTACCCGAATAACATTTGGTGATGAGTACAGGTCATTAAATTCCTCGTTATGTAGTCTTTTCCACTCCCCTGTCGCCTCGTCCCTCTTAGGCCCAAATATCCTCCTCAGCACCCTATTCTCGAACACCCTCAGTCTTTTTTCCTCCCTCAGTGTGAGAGACCAAGTTTCACATCCATATACAGCAAAAGTAAAATTATAGTTCTGTATACCCTAATCTTTGTGTTTTTGGATAGCAACCTGGGAGACAAAAGATTCTGCACCGCATGATAGCAAGGATTCTCCGACTTAAATCTGCTCCTAATTTCTTCATGAATGGATTTTCGATTCGTTAGGGTTGTCCCTAAATATTTGAATTGTTCCAGCCTTTCAAAGGATTTATTATCTATCTTTATGTTGTGATTTTGTCCTGCATTCTGATTTCGAGACATGTGATTTCGATGCATGTGTGTATTCACTTGATGGAATACTGACTTTACTGTAGAGTAAGCTGTGATCCTTTTTCTTTGGTGCCACAGAATCAAGGAACAGAGATTAAAACTGAAACTAACCGCAAAAACAGGTAACATATTTCTTTGCACCTGTCACTGGGATAGTTACACCGCCATGAATTCTTTTGCTTAGACTCAGTTTGTCAAGAATTGACTTCGGAACATCCTTGTGTGTGTGGCACGCCATATCTGATACGCGCAAAAAGCAACAAAAAAATTTCCTTTTCCACGTCATGAAGACATATAAAGAGGAGTAGATGTATAGTTGCAATGATTCTTAACTTCCGCACTAGAGGGAGGTGTGTTGTCTGGTGTCATGCCCCGGCTTCTTTACCTTCGAGAAAGAACACCGGTACTTATTGAATAGAAGTTTGGGTGGGCCCCAGAGCTGGGGAGAACGTCGTAGAGAAGAAAAAATTTATTTGCCATTGCCGCAAATCGAATCCCGGCCCTAGAACTCACAGCCTAGCCACTATATTATAAGGGCTACGCTATGCCGGTTCCCTTATATATATATATATATATATATATACATCTTTCGGAAATTATTTCTGCTCCTATCTTCAGGTAAGTATCATTGGTCTTCAGTGATACTGCATAATCCATTTACAAACCGTCGTGTATGTCAAATGTAGTACGATCTACCTCAGATAATGTGCAGGGTTTAAAATAACACAAAAAATCAACCAATGACGCAAACCTTAACAAAATCATTGATGTAATTAGGGCAACACGAGCTTTAAGACAACTACAGTTACAGTTCTAGCCTATACCTAACTAAACAATTTCAAATCTACTTAATTTTCGGGTTTTTGAATATTTAGTTCTGATTCGTAGGAGAATCGCTTATACCTAATCAAGGCAATATTTGTCTAGCTATGCTAGTGACATGTTTAAAACATTCTGGCAATGTTACTAAACACAGAGATATTCTCGCAGGGTCTAAGCAGATTCTACATCTCTTCAGTCTACCTAAATATTTAGGCAGACAGGTAGCTGCCACGGAAGCACTTAGATACAGGAATTTGTCATGGAAACACGGATGTACTGTTTGTTACCTCTGCAGAGGGAAGGCGACTTCATGGAAGTGAAAGGAAGTGGGAGGAAACGCAGACAGTTCTCTGCATGCCGCGTACGTTCCTTGGGTCTGACACACAGCCCTATATTTTTACAATCGTATGAAATTTCTGACAGACTTTCCTTGGAGCCTCCATTCGCGCACTTCTATATTTTCACGACGTACATTTTACTTTCAGGCACTGAATGGATATTTGCGTATGTACTCTTGTCTCTTAAGCTGACTTGAAGCTAACACTTTTTCAGTGAACACTGACGTCTGTCAAATACAGCCTTCAGATTTTCAGTACACTGCTTGGGGTCCATGCTTGTCTTCTTTCTCATGAGTGTTACATGTTCCACTCATCTACTACTTCTTGAATTTCATCCCAATAATACGTGGGGAAATTTAAAAATTACATATCTCCATATCATTTAATTCTATCCAGCCTCATTTGTGTACACAATCTTCATCTTATTCCCTTTCACTTTCCTATGAAATGACATACACAGATTTAACGGCGTGTGAATACAAGACGTTGAGAAGAATATTTCTACCTTAGGAAGAAAACTAAGCGAATGATGGGAAAATTCTTATAACGAGTAAATTCAAACATTGCATTCTTCACCGATATTGTTACGACAATTAAATGAAAAAAGGAGAGATAAATGTAACTTGTAGAATGTAGATAAACAAGATAAGAAATGTACGTATAATGTAACACAGTGATGTATTTACCTCACCCTTGTTACAGCGGAAACACAACAATGTGTTCTGTATATATTGTTGGTGTACATGTCACCGTCAACAATATAAAAATATTGAGTGTTGCTTAAATATGTATTTATGCCACATATGCCGCAGGCAAAAATAAAATTTAATTAGGTCTTAATGTAAAGTGTCCGATATTTTTGTGCGGTTTTAACCGAAGATGGATATTCTCGACAGATTTCCATAAAAGTGCCCTATATCAAATTTTACGGAAATGCGTCCAGGGGGCTCCGCGCTGACAATTGCGGAAAACGGACGGACAAGATGAACCACGTTTTCCCCGACTATATGAAGGCGCCTAAAATATCTACCGAATTTTTTCGAAAAGGAGATTATTTGTAGGCCTAAATTGGAAATCATAGTGTACTTAGATAATGTGTGGGAAACTGGAAGAAGGTTAAGGCCAGTGAACTGCAGCCTACTTGGCTGCTGAATTCTAAGACATAGTGTTGCGATTATTGCTATTACTAACATCAACACTATCAATATTATCATTTTTATTCTTGTTGTTATTATTCTTAATCCAATTATTCGTAGTTCTTTTTCCACCCAACAATCTAAGGATACTAAACAGTCCAGCACACATGCGCAAAAATGAAAACGTTGGGCGAACCAGGCTTAAGGAGGCATAAAAAGTATAACTTGAAAGGTATGGCATTGCAGGCAAGTGCTGATTCAGTAAATAAAATGTACATATGGTATTCTGTGTAAATATCTAAAGTCAAAACACAGTCGTTAGCAAAAGTGGAGGACATACAACAAGCTTAGAATCACAACAGGAAACTCACGTGATTATACCAATATCAGCGACATTTTATAAAGACATTAGCACAAAAAATGTTTAATTCACAGACACACAGAGGTAAAAATAAAGACAGTAACCAACAGTAAAAGGTCGACAAAATAACACGCACATACAGATATTTTTACATGTTCAGGATATGTCTGTATGTCCACATAACATCCTCGGCAAAGTAGTTCTTCTGCTATCACCAATAAACCCCAAAAGCAAGCGTGTACTTCAAGATGATACCACATTATGTCCCAACGGTTCCAGGGAAGACACTACTCCCTTCAGGCCCAGAGACGCTCTTGTTTACAGTGTCGATAATCCCCAGCACAGTTTCCTAACAGTTTCTCTACATAAAAAACACCAATCACCAACAAATGCACATAGAGAGTTTTATCATCAATCGTAACACACTCCTACATGTTTCGACCCTGCGGGGTCATCTTCAGGGAGAACTTTTTGTTATCGTTACACTAAGGTTGCACTTTATAGTTGAGTGAGAATGTGCTGTTGACTGCGTACTGCGTTGTTTTTGGAGGCGTGAACTCTCTGCGGTCCGGCCTCCAGTACACAGTCAACAGCACATTCTCACTCAACTGTGAAGTGCAACCTTAGTGTAACGATAACAAAAAGTTCTCCCTGAAGATGACCCAGCAGGGTCGAAACATGTAGGAGTGTGTTACGATTGATGATAAAACTCTGTTTATGCATTTGTTGGTGATTAGTGTTTTTTGTATAGTATAGTGCGCGGACATGGAACACATTAAATTAACAGTTTCTCTCTTTACACGCAGTTTCCTGCCTTCATTTCGCAACGCCTGACACAGTGTTGTGCTCTAGTAGACCTTCACTTAGGTACAAGGAGGTATTTGATATTAGTTTACTAAAATATTCTGGATCCAAGAGAACTTTTTGAAGAACCTTTCACGTGTTCTAAGGACACTCGTCATTTGCGTGGTTGATTTTGTAGAAAAAATTGTCCTTAACAGGACGCCATGAAGGCGTATGTAGGAGAGGAGGTCTACAAGTATGCATTCGTAACCTCGGTACTAGATGGAAAAGGGTGGTTTGCTTCATCCCTCGCTTGCCTGACCCCCGGCGAAAGAGATGCTCATAACCACAGGATGGGAAGTTGGGTGGACCCACTGTCGGGTTGGACGCGATAAGGAGAGATGAATCATTGTTACGGAAGGGGATCGAAGCTGGTCCTTCAGCTCTTAGCCTAGTTATAATACCAACTGAACTGTTTGTTTTAATGCCATTATTGCATCTAACTTCTCAGACATTTATAGGAGAAGGAATTTGCTAGTCATGCAATGTGGTAATTACACGTAATCTGAGAGACGAAGACACATTAGCTATAGACGATTGGGAACTGAATACTGCCTCAGTGTTAACGCTGAGGCATGCATTATCAGCTACACCTCACACAGTGAACAGCGTGCAACACTGTTAGTATCGTCAGTTAACATACATCAGGAGTGTTTGAAGAGATAGATACCAACGCTTCGGTCGTAACTACTATGTCTGTCTTCGTGGCAGATGTGTGTCAACAGAAGTTACGTTAAAATGTTTCGTGTTATTTTGTATGTGCCTATGTTATGTATACATTAATTCTTTTGTTGTTTCCAGGGCAATGTTCCCTCTAAGCTGCGCGGTTTGCGCGGCGCCCAGTAACTGAAATGATCCCGCGCACATTGAATTGTAGCCACACAGCTGGAAATTTTCATTTTTCATTGTAAATATTCTTATTATGCACATTACCAAAAAAACTTTCAAAGTGCCGCGCAGTCGTCAGGTCGTGTAACCATTTTCTGCCTACAGCAGCAGCAGGTCCGGGTGGCTGTACTGAAATTAGAGGGAAGGTTTTTCCAGGGTCTTACATTTTTAGTTTGAAGATGGCGGCACCAGATTCCTCCTAAACCTTGGCACATAACTACAAAACTACGCGGCGTCACATCCCAGAAGACAGTGTTATGTTCTTAGTTACTTGCTTGTGTCTGGAATTTGTCGAATTAAAGCATTCATTGTCAAGAGAAAGAGATTAATTCATACCAACCTATCAATTTCAACCTTGCTTGCTCCTTATCCATATTGAGTTAACGAAACACAGATGTCAGCTAGGAAGGAAATGGAGAAGGTAAACTGAATGGATAAATGAGAGTCTTCATTCGGAAGCTGACAGTTTCTCAGTTAGTCATGAAATTTGCATCATTTTATGAAACTGGAAGTTCTACGTCCGTGTTCACAAGAGCCCGCCACTTGTCTCTTTCTCAGTCACATAAATCTATTTGACGCCATCTTATTCCACTTCTTCAATATCCGTTTTAATATTATTCTCCAATCTACGCCTAGGTGTTCCAAGTGTCTCTTCATTAATGTTTCCTCAACAAAACCCCCTACGTATCGTCTCCTTCACGCGTTCCACATGCCCTGCCAATCTCATCTTTCTTGATTTGATTTATGTGACAATATTTGTTTCCTCGCTATGCAGATTCTTCCACTCTCCTGTTACCTCTTCTCTCTTAGGCCCAAATAGCATCTTCAACACCCTATTCTCGAACATCTTCAGCCTATGTTCTTTCCTTAATATGAGATAGTAAGTTACAAATCGATAAATGAAAGGAAGAAAGCGGTTAGGAAAGATACAAAACAAACGATTTTTTATGGCATTTAAATGGAACTGTGCCATTGACAGTAAATACCATCTGTCTGATTCTCTGGACCAGGAGTGGGGGGGCACTAAATATGATCGCTCACATTTTCACAACATTTAAGTTTCTGGTGCCCCGGTTTTCGTGGTAACGCGGATTGTATCCCGGGGAAGGTTACAGCTGAAACCTCCTCCCTCATTGTTAGTGTAGCTGGTCCGCCCGCCAACCGTATTGATTGTTGAGCCCGGAATGACGCAGTGGGCGAGGACTCCGCTGTGACAAGCAAGGTGCGCTAGAGGACAGACGTGTTTCTAAGCTTGCTCCTGCAAGGGTGCAGGCAACTCTATCACAGCAGAGCTCCACAACGCTTCAGGTAAGACCATTGCCACCTGCTTCAATGTCTGACATACTTGCATGTGAAACAGGTCGGCCCTGCAGCTTCCTACGCTTGTTAGTATCATGAACGTTGAAAGGGCGCGTAATTGTACAGCAACCTATTGTTATTTTTACTGCTACTGTCACCTCTACTACAACTGTACTGCAACAACAATAACAACAACAACTACTACTACTACTACTACTACTACTACTGGGAGTTCTTGTGAACACGATTGTGATAGCTTGGATTCTAAGAAGTTGGGAATGTCTTGAACAGACGAGCAACTATTAGCTTATTAAGGACGGTGCTCTACGGAGACATTATTCCTATAATCATCGACAACATAATGTTAGTAGTAACACAGTACTGTACTTTGACTTATGTGGTGGTGCCTTTAAAATTGGTTTAGGAATTAAAACACGCAATTAGTAATAAAATTAAAGACGCATAAACATAAACGAGTAAGGCAATAGCAGGAAACTTGAAAATAAAATTTTAAACTTGCCTTTTAAAGACTGGCATCCGTTTCAGTCACATTTAAACATTCAGTTCCAATTCGCGTAGCCATTAAAAGGCGAAGTTTAAGCTCATCGCTTGCATGTTCAGGGAAATGGTGATTTCATAGCACTATCACTCAATGGCCATACTGTATGAAAGCGTATTAACAAATTCTTGGAAATCATAGCCATAAAACGAAACTGTCAATTATTGGCGCTGAAATTTCAAAGGGCTTCAGACTACCGTAAAATATTGGCAGATGTAAACAAATAAGAAGTGGCAAAAAGTCTTCTTTTTTCTGTTGGTAAATGCATTTTTTCCGTGTTAAGTGGGTCCCTGTCACCACGGCATGGCGCGTCCTTAGGTTGCGGATGGAGGAACGGCCTCCAGTTATGGAGGGTAGCTGCGAATACATTGAATAAGCAGTCGTGGACAGCCGACAAGGGGTAGTCCTCCAGATTGGGGGTTGGGCGAGGCGCTAACAACTACTCACCCTAAAAAATTACTATGTTACGAAACAGACAAAGAAACCTCGGACCTGGACCGATTCTTGGGTACGACCCCAGCTACGGAAAAGGGACATGAGTTTTGGAACATGGAATGTGAGCAGCATGTATAGGTCAGGGTCACTTGTGACAGTGGCCGGGGAATTAGCTAAATACAAGTTAGATTTCGTGGGTGTACAGGAGGTTAGGTGGGACAAAGAAGGGACTGTAAGAGCCGGGGAGTATACTTTTTTCTATGGCAAAGGGCAGGAAAATCGTCAGTTGGGAAAAGTTCTTTTTTTGTACACCAGAGAATAGTATCAGCGATCAAGAGAGTGGAGTTTGTTAGTGATAGGATGTCACACATAGTGCTGAGAGGCTGCTGGTGTAATATCATTGTTCTGAATGTGCATGCACGAACAGAAGAGAAAGGCAATGATTCAAAGGACAGTTTCTATGAGGAATTAGAAGGGTTTTTTTTATCATTTTCCTAAGTACCATATGAAACTTCTGTTAGGAGATCTTAATGCAATAGTGGGGAGAGATGACACTTTCAAACCGACAATTGGGAATGAGAGTTTACATCAGGATAGTAATGATAATGGTGTTAGAGTAGTAAATTTTGCCACATCAAAGGATCTAGTTGTTACGAGCACAATGTCCCCGCAGCGAAACGTTCATAAATACACCTGGACCTCTCCTGATGGGAAGACTCACAATCAGATCGATCACATATTGATAGATAGGAGATGGCATTCGAGTATACTCGATGTGCGATCTTTCAGGGGAGCTGACTGTGATACTGATCACTATCTGGTGGTTGCAAAAGTTAGGGAAAGGCTGGCAGTAAGTAAACAAGCAGCACAGAAGTTTGATGCAGAGAGATTTAATCTCAAGAAGCTAAGTGAACTAGAGGTTAGGAAACAGTATCAGCTTAAGATCTCAAACAGGTTTGCAGCTTTGGAAAACTTAAATGTTATTGAGGACATAAACAGGGCTTGGGAAAACATTAAAGAGAATATAAAAATCTCAGCTCAAGAGAGTCTAGGTCTACACGAACGGAAGCAGCCTAAACCATGGTTTGATGCAGAATGTGCACAATTTTTAGATAAAAGGAAGCAGGCTGAAATTCAGTGGTTACAGAATCCAAACCAAAACAATGGAGATAAGCTGCACGACGTAAGACGTGAAGCTAGTAGACATTTCAGGAACAAAAAGAAGGAATATCTGTCAGCTAAAATTGATGAACTTGAAACGAACAGCAAGAACAAGAATATCAGAGACTTGTATAGGGGTATCAATGAGTTTAAGAGGGGGTACCAGCCTAGAACTAATGTAGTAAAGGATGAGAAGGGTGAATTGGTTGCAGACTGCCACAGTATTTTGGCTAGGTGGAGGAATCATTTCTCCAAGCTGTTGAATATACACGGGGTTAATTATGTTAGGCAGAATGAAGTACATACGGCAGAGCCACTAGTGCCTGAGCCCAGTGCATTTGAGGTTAAGATGGCTATTGAAAAGCTAAAAAGACACAAATCACCAGGTATTGATCAGATTCCAGCAGAATTGATTAAAGCAGGGGGTAGGACAATTCGGCCTGAGATCCATAAACTTATTATTTATATTTGGAATAAGGAGGAATTGCATGAGGAATGGAAGGAGTCAGTCATTGTGCCTATTTATAAGAAGGGTGATGAAACAGATTGTAGTAATTATCGAGGCATATCACTTTTGTCAACTACGTACAAAATTCTATCCAACATTCTTTCGTCAAGGTTAACTCCATATGCAGAGGAAATTATTGGGGATCATCAGTGTGGATTTCGACGTAACAGGTCAACTACTGATCATATATTCAGCATTCGTCAAATACTTGAGAAAAAATGGGAATACAATGAGGCAGTGCATCAGACATTTATAGACTTCAAGAAAGCCTATGATGCAGTTAGGAGGGAGGTCTTGTAAAATATTCTCACTGAGTTTGGTATCCCCGTGAAACTAGTAAGGTTAATAAAAATGTGTCTAAGTGAAACCTATATCAGAGTTCGGGTAGGCAAACATCTGTCTGACACGTTTCTTATTAAGAATGGCTTGAAACAAGGAGATGCTCTGTCGCCATTGCTTTTCAACTTTGCTTTAGAGTATGCCATTAGGAGAGTTCAGGCAAACCAGGATGGCTTGAAATTGAATGGTACACATCAGCCTCTGGTTTATGCTGATGATGTTAATATACTGGGCGGAAGCATACATAGTATAAAGAAAAACGCAGAAGATTTAGTGATTGCTAGTACGGAGATTGGTCTAGAAGTAAATGCTGAGGAAACTAAGTACATGGTCATGTCTCGAAATCAGAATGCAGGACACAATCACAACATAAAGATAGATAATAAATCCTCTGAAAGGGTGGAAGAATTCAAATATTTGTGAACAGCCCTAACGAATCGAAACTCCATTCATGAAGAAATTAAGAGCAGACTGAAGTAGGGGAATGCTTGCTATCATTCGGTGCAGAATCTGTTGCCTTCCAGGTTGCTATCCAAACACAAAGATTAGGGTATACAGAACTATTATTTTACCTGTTGTTTTGCATGGGTGTGAAACTTGGTATCTCACACTGAGGGAGGAACAAAGACTGAGGGTGTTCGAGAACAGGGTGCTGAGGAGGATATTTGGGCCTAAGAGGGACGATGTGACAGGGGAGTGGAGAAGACTACATAACGAGGAATTTAATGACCTGTACTCATCACCAAATATTATTCGGGTCATCAAATCGAGAAGAATGAGATGGGCAGGGCATGTAGCACATATGGGGAAAAGAGAGGTGCATACAGGATTTTGGTGGGGAGACCTGAGGGAAGGCGACCACTTGGGAGACCCAGGCGTAGATGGGAGGATAATATTAAAATAAGTCTTCAAGAAGTGGTATGGGGCATCGACTGGATTGAGCTGGCTCAGGATAGGGACAGGTGGCGGGCTCTTGTGAATGGGGTAATAAATTTCGGTTTCCATATAATGCGGGGAATTTCTTTGCTGGCTGAGAAACTGTTAGCTTCTCAAGAAGGCCTCTGTTCCGAGTCCAATATTTTCGCATTTTGTAATATATTTTTGAAATTTTTACTAGCGCCAGCAACTACTAAATAATTGGATACGTAATGAGTTATTATATCTACAAGTACAAAATAGGAAAACAGACATCAATATTAGTTACCACGATTATTAAACGCGTTCGTAAAGCGGATAGCGTCTAGTAGTCTCGCCATACACGGCTATCTCAGTATGACACAACGCCCCTCCTACCAAACGGGTATTCGCGAAACCGTATATTCACAATTTTTACTAAAATCTGTCAACTGATTCCGATTTTGGTTAAAATAGGACAAAATAAGAGAATATTTATAGGATGACCTAATACATTTAAGTAATTGGTAATTACGACGGAGAGAGACTGTGTTCTCTCTAAAATACGAACTGAGGCCCAAGAAGTAACTAACGAACTGAAAATCTGGTCTTTTAAGAGACACGCGCAGGAAATATGGCATCTGGCGCATAAAAATATAAGGACAGGGAACATAATATCTCCTCATTTACGAGAAAAGCACAAGAAATAAGACTGAAGGAGAAGGGCTGGAGAAACATTTAATGATATAAATATAGTTATTACCTCACAAAAAGAATGGAAGTAATAATCGCGTTTAGACTGCACTGAAAGTATTCAACAACAGTAGAAATAATAGGAACAATAACGCAGCAAAAGCGTCAGAAGTATTTAGCCTTGTGGATATTTCCACGACTGCGATTATTATTATTATTATTATTATTATTATTATTATTAAATTCATGAAAGCAATTATTGTGAAACCAATAGTCGCTCCACTTCTTAAAATTTCCACCACTCCTAAAATACATTTGTCTAGTTGAACACTATTGTCTTTATTAAATACGTCCAAGTGCCTTTATATTACTATCAAATATTTCCACATTTTTCTTTAATGTTATGACACTATTTTCTTGTGCTCAAAATGCAGAATAGATTAATAACATAAGTAGTCAAATCATTCAAAAATAAGCAGAGTTCAGTTGTGCTGGAGAATAGCAAAAAAGTCAAAATTGAGTTGTTACAGGATTTAAGAGCATATTAAATTACGTGAATGTTAGCTAAAATCCACTTCACAACTTTTCACCTTACCATATGACCCCTAAAAATTTAAGATTATTGTACTATGCATAATTATAATGTACTTATTATTTTATATGGGTGTGACACTTGGTCTTTCATTCTGAGGGAAGACCATATATTGAACATGTCTGTGGACAGAGCACCAAGGAGAATATTTGGATCTAAGATAGAGGAAATAATAGGAGGACGGAAAGCATCAAAATATGGACTAAGCAGCAAGCGATATTAGAATGGATCACATCAAGGAAGATACGTCAAGAATACAGAAGTGGAGAAGAGATGAGAAATGCACACACAATTTTAGTTGGAAACCATAAAGAGACACAGGCGTAGGTTTGAGGACGACATTAAAAATTAACCCTTCAATACCGGCCCCGCTGCCCTGTACAGATCTTTAATGCTTCATATACAGCCAGCCTCGGTGGACCGTAGTGAATGCATTTAAAGATACTATAAATCTAAAATTCCTCCGTCCTGGGCGTTAATTTGAATCTAAACCCTAGCGCCAGTGAAGGGTTAATTTTAATGGAATATGCTCTAGTGATTTAGGTTCGGGACAGGGCCAAGTGGAAAGCCGTTTTGAAGAACACAATAAACGTGAGATCTTTGGCTTTAGCAGAGATTCAGATGAGGCACCTTTTGCTGGGATGTGGGGTGGCGTCACTGGGTGATTGGTCCCCGACGTTTCGAGACAACGTAGTGATGTCTTCACCCAGTGACGCGGCACCTCATCCCAGAAGAAGACAGACCTCAAGGTAAGAAACTTTTAGCGACTAATTTCTTGACTAGCTGTGTTATGTGTGTATATGTGTGCGTGTGTGTGTTTTTCTTTCTTTTTCTTGATAAGAGGTTTGTTCCGTGGTTGGTCGGTGAGTTAGTTTGTCTGTTAGCAGTAACATAATTACAAGATTCCTTTATAATGTTCCTTAGTTCTGCCGATAAAAACGAACGAGTCTAACTGCACGTAATGTGGGGGTGCATATCTGTTGAAGTTCCGACTCACGAAGCGAGAAAGAACACCGCTCAATAAAAACGACGATGTATTGAACATTTGAACATACTGAAAGTCCGACATATTTTAAAGACTGTATATTAGAAGCGGAGCAAAAGCCCGCTCGCTTGTTAAGATCGGTTACTATTAATCAAATCAAGCCTAAAAACGAATACAATACTTTATTTTCATCTGGATATACACGTATGTGGAAATTGGTCCCTTATGTTGGAGAAGAAGCCTACGTTCAAATCGGGAATAGAACCAAATGTAAGGAAGCACCAATTTCTGCGGTTGGACCGACACCAGCGCCATCCGTTTTAGTGTCTCAACATTTTGGGTGGGGAGAAAAAAATTTTAAAAATTTGTTATTTTTTATAAGAGCGCGCTTCTCTTTTCTGTGTCCTGCGCACCGCAGCTCTCATGGGAAGACCTGGAAGACACAGGATTTCTAAGCGACAGAACTGCCGTGTTCAGTGAGAAAATAAATGAAAAAGCCTGTAGGCTACCCCGTTTAATAGAGTGCTATACAAGATGACAACATGACACCAGCATATGACCTACGTTAGCTGCCATTTTGACAAAAATAACGGATCTACCATTAGATCTAGGCAGATGTAAATGTGTATGGAGGTAGAGGGAATGCGTATAGTTACCAATTAACTAGGAGTATATGCCAACAGCCAGGATACTTCAGTCAGTTCAGGGCACTGACTGAGCTCTGAAAACCCGGGATTCTCTTCCTGGAAGAGACAAAAATGTCCAGTAAAAAAAGGTAAAGCAATCCCATTACAGGCCCGGACAGGCCCTTAGGGTTCCAGGAGGTTGAGGCTCCCAGATTTCTAGACAATAGGCACATGAATGTGGTAAGGTTGTCAGCCACGCGCACCCGCCGCCTTTACCCCCAGGAAACATTCCTGGTAATCATTTTTATCAGAGTCTGAGTCGATCCCACGGCCACAGTGCGGCCGGAAGGATTATGTCAATGAAAAATTCCAATGACACCATCGGGAATCGAACCCGCGACCTTCCGGCTTGTAGCGCAGTGTCTTAACCAACTGCACCACCGCGTGCCCCGCACCATGTCCAGACGGTTATCAAATATCCTGGATATCCATTAATTCAGTATAAACTTTAAGCTCTTCCCCGAAATTAAAGACTTGAGTGTACAGCTTCTAGTAGCCTCCATCTGGTGCGAAGGTTACAAATGCATTGAGCTATACCTCATATCCATCATAATTCTTCATGGCTGAGTGCTTAATTAAGCACACGGATCTTGTATTTACTTTTGCGTATTGTATTACATGTTAGTAATTTCAAACGTGGCGACGGCGCGAACGTCTGAAATTATATTTTATACACTGAACGTGGTCAAATATGTGTCTGTTGAAATTAAGCACGGAAATGGTTCGTTCATTGAGATCTGAGGTTCTCATGAAGATTCCTGTAAAGAGGAATTTAGTCCGGGGCCTGAAACAAGCGACATTGCAGGTGCCTCAAAAACTGTGCCATGGCGTGCCCCGCAGAACTAACACTGAACATGTGTAAATGAGAAAAGTGATAGCAATAAACTTGTAAGTCCAACCAAATTTCTTCCTCCCAAAATAATAATCACCGTTTGGGAATCCCCTCCCACTAGCAACAACAATGCTTAATTTCAACACGTCAAAGCATTCATTCAAGCAGATCAAACCCACTAGACTAAACACATCTCAACTAGAGAACACAAGGCATTATTTGCCAATTCCAGCTTTGAGTTTCGTTAGCAGTAATAGTTTAAAATAAAGACCGTCGTCTTACGCTAAGTAATAATGAAGGATGCAGGCTCATCTGAAATGTCAGCGCATTTGTACGAGAATAGACGGCGTCACAAGCAAAAGACAGGGATTTTCGGTCGCTTAATAGTCGGTCTACGGGATAAAAATTCCTGATGCCTTCCTCATGGTATCATTTGAACGAAGCGGGTGTAATAATTTTATCACTTAAGTCTTTGTTGAAAGCTGAGGTGACAAGTATTGGATACCGGCGCTCCTTCCTGTCGGTCCTGCTGCAAAGCTGTGCACAAGTGTCAGCCTACATGGCGGATAGATATAAGTTTCTTTTGAGCACTTGTCTTACTTTGTACGGGAAGAAACGTTCGATGTACGCGTGTCACTCCTTAATAATTGCTGGATATACTTGGCAGGGCTGAAGCTCCGTACGAGCATTATTCTACTAGTCATCATTTCAGTTTATAGTTTATTTTCTCCTATAGTTATAACAAATTGTATTCAGTATTACTGCACTTCTCATTCGAAATTTGGAGGATCCTAATAGAGTGACTGGCGGAGTGGTGGGGAGGAGAAAACAAAATTCTTGTGATCGGTGACTGCATTCCTCGGAAATGAGGATGTGGGCCACGTTCGACAACCAGATCCTCGGAAGACGACATGTCCAATGATGTGAAGTATTTCGTATGCCATCCTACGTAACTTTAGTTATACACCTCTAATTTAGGTGATTATCATATATCTTTGATTTGACCTATAGGCTTAATGACTTCACTTTCGTATTGTAAACACACAGACTTGGATGTAAGAGATATAAATAGATTTGTAGGCTACTGTAAGTATACAATAACAGACAGACAGACAGACAGACCGACAGACAGACCGACAGACAGACAGACAGGCAGGCAGAGAGACAGACAGACAGACAAACAGACAGACAGACAGAGAGACGGACGGACAGACAGGAAAGCTATTTTCGGAAAACACCATTCCTTTATTTGTCAGCGGAAGAGAAAGACTGAGAGTTACAGTTGTCAAAACAACCTAAAATTTTCAAAATAATCACTGCTTTGTTGCATCTTTGGAATGTTGGTACAGCTTCAAACACATAAAACAAATCTTTATGCAAAATTTATGGATTAGCTGTTTGTGAGCTTACATCACTTCATTTCTTTCAACTGCAAATTACTCGTATTTATATCACCAGATGAGGTCAAATGTTAGTACTAAACAATTGCTAGTAGTAACTGAGAAAATAATTAGAAGGTTGGTATAACTGGGAGCAATCTAACATTCGTCTAGACTCTAAATAGGGAACTCCCGGCTATAAATATTAGAGCTAATATCTGGCAATCTATTAGGTGAATCAGGTACGTTTACAATGTTTGATCTTATTGATAAGATTCTGTTTTGTTAATATTATAAGTCCAAATTATATTATATATCATAGTTTAAGTAATTATCTTGTTATTGTCAGTTTTAAACCCCAACTTAACAAAACAATCCTTATCATTAGAGATATAGGCCCTATAATTTAAGGTAAAATTTTCTTCCTGCTTAATTCAGCGCCACGCAATGAAAGCATATGGGAAGGTGGCAATATAGCTCCGCACATTCTTCATTTTGAGCAGATGGTTCGAGGAAGAGCTTCATGTCTCCTGGCCCTGCTTTAAATAATACGCTTCCTGCTTCCATTGCAAAAATTCGCACGGCAACCATGTTGGTATCGAAAGAAAGTATAGCATCGGTGTAACCCGGATTGAAAAGAACAACTTGAAAATTTAATGAAAATCGACTTTCTCCTTCAAGACTCGTGTTTGTGTTTCGCACCGCCTGACATGTTTTTTTCCCTTCGGAAGGCAATACAACAGTGGAAATGTGGAACCGCTTTTTCCTAATTAAATAGTTGCAAATTTAATGTTTCATTGATGACGATGTGCAGTTACTCCAGACGCCAATCTGTCACTCCAAAACAAATTGCACCCCAGACGCTAATATTCACAACTATACTGAAGACACGGAAATAAATCCCACTCGCTGCCTACTATATTCCTTCGAGGCTCTCTGAATGTCAGCCAGCCCAAAGCGCTTGTCGCTAGGCATTTATTCTTAGCAACATTCGTGTGAACAGGCTGGAGAATAATATATGCGAAAACGCTGTAGAACAAGGTTTCTCAACCAAGAATCGACCAACACTTGCAGGTCTGCGATTTGATTTATTCTACTCAGTAGAACATAAACTTAGTTCCCGTTAGCCCTTCAATAATACTAATTTTATCTTCGTATCTACATACTGCACTTTAGGGCGCCTTATAGCCTAAGTTTAAAATATTTAATTTCTCTGACTACTTTGGGAGCACTTCAGTTTGGACAGCCGTAATGACTCTCATTTAGGAATCAATGGAGCATAATTCTGCTTGAGCAGCTGACACGCTCAGCAATTTAAGAAATTATCTCTTTAGGAAACCTGACGTTTCGTAGCCGTGTTCACAACAGCCTACCACTTGCCCTATCCTAAACTAGCTACAAGACACACCTCGACTTACTACTAACAATCGACTTAACTCTCAGAAATGAAAAAGACCCACCGATTTGTCCCATTGCTTGTGAGAGCGCTGACAGTGATATACAGTACAGAACATTCGCGTCAATAGGATGGAAGCTAAAGCAGATATCACAAAGCGTTTTGAAAGAGGCAAGAAAGTGATCAATGTTGCACTAATTTTGGGACGAACCGTTCAACTGTTTTACAACATATTTGGCATCGAGAGTGGCCTTAGGCATAAATCGACTTACCACCAGACCTCTGGAACCAGTCTAGTACATATGTAGAGGGGCACTTGTAAATCTCTTGCACCTTTTGTTACAAAGGTACGTATTGCAGTGGCTTCCAACGGTAAGATAGGTAGACTACATTTCACGAAAAGTGCTTACAACTTGCGCAAAACACACACACGCAACATATACTTGATTCTAAGAACACAGACTTCCCAAGAAACGAATAAGTGCGGGTTATACCTATGTAGTAACTTATTTTATGACTGGATTCCCCCCCCCCCCCCCCGACGGTATCCGTACTTTGACGCCGTGGTGGGGCTCGTGTGGTCAAATAATCCTGAAAGCAACGCTGGCGGTAGTTTAGCTACTTGTGAGGCCTCCCATGCCAGACAGGTCGACGGTAACATCCCGGACAAAAAGGGATACCCAGGTCCCCCAGGTTGGTGGTTGGGCGTGGGGCTACAACCCCACCCCATAAAAAAATTTCTATCGAGAAGCTTCTAAAACTGGAAATCGGATGGAAACAACGAAGACGACCCAGCACGAATCGGGTTTTACGAGTGGGAACTTGGAACGTGCTGTCTCTATACAGAAGTGGCGCATTCCAGAATCTGATTCAAGTAACACACGATTATAACACTGGTTTGTTAGCAGCTGTCTCTACCAACGGTCATGTATGGCTTAAATGCCTTCCTAATTTCTTTTACCAATCGCTACATTCTTCTGCTCTCTTTCTGTCCGTGCAGATTTTCTATTTGTTTCATTTTTCTCCGCAATATTCCTTCTTTTTCGTTCTATGGGTACTTTTCTCTATTTTTCTCATTTCTTTATATCGTTCCTCTGCTCCTCTAGTCTTATGCCTCTGTATCATATTACTATAAGCCCCATTTATATTTTTGGTTGCTTCAGTACATTCTTCATTGAACCATCTATTTCTTACCATTCTTTCTTTACCTACAACCTCATCTGCTGCATTATGACAATTTGCTGTACTACTGCCCAATTTGAATTATTTTCGCTAGTCTCTTGAACCGGTCTGCAATTTGCTGAATATGGGGAAATAAAATTTTTTCCAACATATTTTATGAGCGTCTCTAACCATACATGGAAGATATTGTTGGCAAACATCAGTGCGGATTTAGAAAGGGCAAATCGACAATCGATCAAATTCAGCCCACAAGACAGATTCTGGAGAAGACCTCAGAGTATGGAATCAGCACGCTTCGTTTGTTCATTGACTTCAAAGCAGCCGACGGTACCACAAGAAAGGATAAATTACTCAAAACCTTAAAGGAATTTTAAGATGCCACTGATGCTAATAAGGCTGGTTAAATTACCTTTGAAACACGTGAGATGTAACGATAAAATTCAGAAAAACTTATTGGGACAATTTGAAAGATAAACAAAATTAAGACAAGGGGATGTTTTGTTTCGCATACTTTTTAATCTGGCATTGCAGAAGGTAGTCGGAGATCCGGAGATAGAAGCTAAAGGAATTATATATAATAAAATGACCCAAGTACTTGTTTACGCAAATGCTATAATATGGAGATCCATAGATCTATTGAAGGAAACAATGAAAAAACTCACGAAAGCAGCAAACGTAATGGGACTATGTCAACGTGCGGAAGACAAAATATATGGAACTAACAAAAAGACCAACATAGAACAAAGTGTTAAGAGTCAACGACAAGGAATATGAGAGGGTAAAGGTATTTAAACATCTGGGAACATTCTTAACAGAAGACAATGATATTACTACAGAAATTAAACAACGATCAGTTACGTCTAATAACACTAGGTATGGGTTAAAACAACAGTTAAACCCACCCCACCGAATCTTAAACTACAGACTAATTGTATGTGATATAAAACCCTTATGAGACCTGTACTTACACATGGAAGTGAATGTTGGCCCATCTCAAAGAAGGACGAAAATATGCTCCGAATCTTTGAAAGAAGAACATTACGAACGTTTTATGGCTCTATTAACGAAAATGGTAGATGGAGAGCAAGATACATAATTAGCTTTATACGCTCTACTATCAGCTAGACATAGTAAGAATGATAAAATTAGGAAGATTGAGGTGGCTGGAACACCTCTTTAAAATGCAAGAAATGGATCCTTGCAGAAAGCTAACTCTGCGTAAACCAGAAGGCATTCGACGTGTTGGAAAACCCAGATTTAGGTGACTTGAGTAAGTTGAGGAAGATCTGAAGAACATAAGCGGAAGGAGTTGGACACGTAAGTCGCAGGATAAAGGATAGTGGAGGACAATTTTGAAAGAGGCCAAGGTCCAGCAAGGACTGTAATTCCACAAGAAGAAGAAAAAGAAGCAGAAGAAGAAGACTGGAACTTTGTTATTGTATACCACATGAATCATGCAGGTAAAAAATATGTTCATCCCGAATACTCCCTGATGAATGAAAGACTTGCTGCAACACAAATTTTCTACAGCCACGAGTAGATTTGGTACCAAAAAAACCCTATTTTTGTACAAAATATAGTGACTGACACAATTATTAATTCCACATCAAAACCTTGTTCATCCGCCATTTTCTAACTACTGGAGGTAAACATAGTCGTTGTCTTACCTCAATGGTAGGAGAGAGCAACGCTGTTTTGACTGAGGCGGTGAAAGGCACTGCTGCAACCCACCTTCAGAGGAGGGTTCACATGAGGCCTTGCTTGAACGTCATGAATTGCGGACACAGTCTTCCCTGGATACGGTCACTTTAAAGCCCATACACTGATTATTATTCATGCGTCAATTGTGTGTGCACTCTGGTCTGCCAACTCCTTATCCGTAAATAAGACGACGCTATCATAGGGCCTGAAAAGAAAAGAAAAGAAAAGAAAAGAAAAGAAAAGAAAAGAAAATAAAAGAAAAGAAAAGAAAAGAAAAGAAAAGAAAAGGAAAGAAAAGAAAAGAAAAGAAAAGAGAAGAAAAGAAAAGCAAAGAAAAGAAAAGAAAAGAAAAATAAAGTAGAGGGTGGCGCAGAGGCGACTGACACTTCTTGACACTCAATAATATTTTATACAGCAAGAAAGTGTTGGCATGTAATGCATCAGTTTTGTACAAAAAAATGTATTACTGTGTATCACTTTTGATAGACAAGGTCTTGAAGGTGGTTTCCTTCATTTGCAACATATCGTCTTAAACGATTCAAAAAACTATCAAGAACTCGGCGCAACAGCTCTTGATTTGCGGTCGCAATTTCATCCCCATAGGAGGAAATCCGGGACCGTGAGGTCGGGCGGCGCTACAGGCCATGGGATACCCGATAGATGAAAATGCTCTTCGTCACTCATTAACACTCTACACACTCCACTTATCAGGTGTTACTGAACAGGTTTTGAAAGTGCATAACATCATCTATATCTTGGTGTGCAGACTCCGTCCCCCTAACCCAACCCCGTAGGACAGGAGTGCGTTCTGAAATGTGTCAGTATGCTCTGCGCCATCCTGTACCTATACAAAAACGTAGACACAGAAACGTCAACATTACACACTCCTCACCCCCCCCCTCCCCGCCGACCCATGATTTACTGTTTCACAAAAAAGAGGTGACTACATCTGATTATGTTTGATTGTAAAAAATCTGTTACAGGTTGAAAATGTTTCTACGTCTCCGAAGTTGCTGCTATGTCTTCACGTTGCGGCAAGGCACAATGCTCATTGCTGTCATAGAGCTGGTAAGGAAAATACTGGCAAAATCAGACGTCGTTCTGACATAAATGCTGTAAGGAGGTCTAATCCTACTGTAGCGCATAAGAACTTAGTATTGATTTATACATGAGGCCTATATCGAAATTGTATAGCCTATCTATGTGAAAGCGAATATTATTTTATAGAGGATGGAATCTAAGACTAACAACTGTTGTTTTAATAAAAATACAGGAAATAAAAACATGAAAAATAAAGGACAACATGAATCACAATAAAACACGATGTAAATCAGATAGACAATGTACGTGTAAAGTAACATTATGGCGCGTTTGAGTAACCATCGTTTTACTTGAAACACAACAATGGATTCTGTGTGTTGTTGAGCTGCACGTCACTGTCAACTATATAAAACTACTGAGTGTTGCACAGCAATGTGTATATCGAAAATTTATGTCGCCAGCAAGAATAAAACGTACGTAAATCTTCATGCCACTGCTGCACTGGAACAAAAGGTTATTCGTTTGCTCATGGCCTTCTGTAGGCGTACAGTTTGGCTGAACAAATTATAATGACAGGTAAGTCGTTGCGCAGTTTGTCAGTTTTGTAAGAGTTTCCGTAAAGAATTTTAAGAGCTCATACGGATTTAATCAATTATGAAGCAATAAACATTATATATATATTGTGTGTGTGTGTGTGTGTGTGTATGTATGTGTGTGTGTGTGTGTGTGTATGTATGTGTGTGTGTGTGTGCGTGTGTGTGTGTGTGTGTGTGTGTGCGCGCGCGCGCGCATCGTTGCCTTAGTTATCCACATGGCAATCGCTTCTTTTCTACATAGCATTATGTTATCATGTGTGGCCTGCCTGGCAGTAACAAATTTTTGTTGTAAATGGCAAGATTTTCGGAAAAAAGGTTTTGAACACAAAATGTGAGTTTTAATTTTCTCTACAACGTTTGTCTGAAATATTTCTCATTCTAGGGAGAATACAGCGAGATGTTATCACAAAGGTGCATAGGTCATCATCTAAAGTACCAGTCATACTTGTCAGATTTTAATGAAACTTGACTTTCTTCCACAGATTTTCGAAAAATAGTCAAATATCAAATTTCATGAAAATCCGTGGAAGCCGAGTTGTTACATGTGGACGGACAGACAGACATAAAGAAACCAATAGCAGCTTTCTGCAATTCTGCGAACACATCTAAAATAATATTCCAGAGCTTTGAAATGTAAGGCTAACCCTGTCTTCCATGCCGTGGTCAAACAAGATGAAAATTTATAATTCTTATATACAGACTAAAAATAAAAGCTTATATTGACTGATTAGCTAAGGGGTTTCTTAGCCTCCCTCACACACTGTCCATTAACACAGAGGCTTGCTTTCCGAAACTGGTCACTGTTTATTTCACATTGTATGGTACAAAGAATGAGGTCACACGTGCCACCGTGTGGGCAGGAAAGGCTGGCCACCTCTGGTCCCAAAGCCTCTGGTATCCCCATCCTTGCCTTGCAGGCAACCCACATGTGACAACAAACATAACTAACATTTCATTAGTTTTATTTATGCTTGATATCGAACGATTTCTAGATGCGTTCACATATTCGCGAAATGCGCCTGTTACCTTTGTCATGTCTCTCCGCACGTATCATCTCGGCTCCTACTGGACGGATTTTCGTGAAATTTGATACTGGAGATTTTTATGAAAATATGTCGAGAAAATTCAAACTTGCATGAAATTGGACAAAAATATCGGCTACTTTACATGAATACCCAAGTATGTTAAACGTGTTGCCGGCGATATCAAATCGCAAATTAAGCACTGTCGACAGCGACACATAGCGTAACAATGAAAAAGGAAAGCATTGTCAGGTTCTATTGTTTACAACAACATATGTAATCAACAATACTAACAAAATGTGTTGATGTAGCAAAAATTATAGCGGGAACACTACAATGAAGGTAATACGTCCGCCTTCGCGCATTCGACTAGTTACGCGAACGCGCCTCAATGTTACCTTGTGCGTACATTACCTATCTTGTTAATACTCCTTCCAGTACAGCTGATATTACCAATTGTTGTTACCAGCTTGTATCAGCGATCATTCTCTTCCTGCTGCTCCTTGGATCAGCCCACGCACAGGAGATAGCAGCCATGTTGAAGGCAGACATTGAAGAGATCGGTGGTGGCAGTTCATACGATAGTGGAACTCAGGATAGCTCGGTGTATGCACTGCCACCACACCACTACAGCAATAATGAGATCCGTCTGCACAACGGCCAACACGTGGCGCTAGGTAAGAGATGAAGTGATACAGTCCCAGTTGACATTAGCAAATACAAAACGCATGCAATATACGAAACAGCAGCCGACAGAGCAGAAGACGCTACGAGAATTTCAGAGTGAATTAAGATAACTTAATAGAATAAAATATCACACACAATTACATGCATTTGTAAACAAATTTAAATGAATTCTAAATGTAAATATTTCATTCACTAATTTTACGCATATATCCATAAATATAAATATCAAAATACACACAACTATAATTTTGTTTGTTGTTTTGTATGGCAGCGAAACTTGGTTTCTCACACTGAGGGAAGAGGATAGGCTGAGTGTGTTCGAGAACAGGTGCTGAGGAAGCTTTTGAGGCTAAGAGGGATGAGGTACAAGGGGAGTGCAAAAGACTACATAACAAAGCTCTTTATGATCTGTACTCTTCACCAAATATTATTCGGGGGATCAAATCAAGAAGCATGAGATGGGTGGGTATGTAGCACATATGGGGAAGAGGAGAAGTGCATAGAGGGTTTTGGTGGAGAAACCTGAGGAAAAGAGCCACTTGAAAAACCTAGGCATAGATGGAAGGATAATATTAAAATGGATCTTCAGGAAGTAGGACGAGGGGGCATGGACTCGATTGATCTGGCTTATGATAGGAACAGGTGGCGGGCTCTTGTGAATGCAGTAATAAACCTACGAGTTCCACGAAATACAGAGAATTTCTTGACTAGCTGAGGACCCGTTTGCTTCTCAAGGAGAACTCTGCTCCATGGAGTTAGTAGTTAGTTAGTTAGTTAGTTAGTTAGTTAGTTAGTTAGTTAGTTAGTTGGTTGGTTGGTTGGTTGGTTGGTTGGTTGGTTAGTTAGTTAGTTAGTTAGTTAGTTAGTTAGTTAGTTAGTTAGTTGTATGAATCTGAGCTATCCTTCTGACATTTCCAGCAGAAGTCACAAACCTTTACTTCTGGTGAGTACATTGCTCTGGCAGGATGGTCTACTTAAATTCAAAATGAAAGATTCAAATTAATGTTTCTTGAGACTCTACCTTTGCTTTTCTCAGATCTATTCATATTTTGAATATAAGTCTTGCAAGAATGTTTACTGCGTTATGCTGCTGAGAAATACATACGTGCACATACCTCTGTTTTAATGAGCCACTAAAGCAGATTGCAGTTCATTAGTACACTTACAAGATCTTCAGATTGAATCATGCAAGTAATCATGCTTTTTCCCTCCAGAGATGATTGTTGCACTGTATGCAGCCATCAGCATGGTGTTAATCCATCTCATTAGCTGCATGCTACTGCTATATGGCTCTGTCATGGTGAGTAGCAGTTTACATTGTACATACACTGCTCAGTCTTAACTTCATCTGGATCATATAATTTGATGCAGGGAAGAGACAGCCATGTGCTCTTACACAAAATTGCAAATATTGACCTGTTATGGTAATGACAGGAGATACAATTATAAACACATATACTGCACAAAAACATGTATTTTTAGACCTTGCTTATTATTAAAGAATTTAAATTAGTCTTTCATTAAAATAAGCTTGTAACAGCAGTGTATAAGAAATGATATAATTTATTTGCAAATTCAAGAAAATAAGATAGGCATTGTATTCTCCTATTGTGTGGCTGTTTATTATTTTTTGACTCTTCTCCATTAAGGATATGTTTGTAAAGTACTTGACTCTGGACTACAACCACAGCATCACAAGTCCAGGTAAATTTTACAGTTGTGTAGCCTGTCTGTTCATGGCATTTTAACACATACTTGTACGTATACTGCTACTGAGATAGGACGCCTTGACAGAATGACTACAAAACTGAAAGTTAAGGTACTTTCCACTAGAACATTCTACAAGTGATAAAGTTTCAAGAATTTTAAATCTTATTAGTTTAACCCAGCCATTTGTTTAATTCTTTAACAAACTAACACAGTGAAATAAACAGGACCAATAATACACTTCCTGAAACCACAAAACATACTGACTCCTAAGGACTGTAGCACACAAATCTACTGTCACAGATTTATGTGCTCCAACACACTGACGTTATGAGTATTACAATATGCTGCACAAACAATCAGACAGTTTGTCAGACACCATATAGTGCTTCTTTAATGTTGAACATCCTTTCTTATAGCATGTACGACAGTGCCTACTGCCATGGCTGACTGTTGTGAAGATTGAACTGATGTTCTTACTGGCTTTATTGCTTCTGTGTGTAATACTGGGTCATGGAGTAACCATCACCTTACTTGTCACCGGACTGCTCATCCACTTGCGTAAGTAATGTATGATGTCACAACTAATTGTTTTAATTTTGTTTACTAAACAACCTCCTCCTCCTCCTCCTCCTCCTCCTCCTCCTCCTTCTTTAGCAATTCAGCCCTTTCAGTTTTGCCTTGGCTTCCCTTTTTGGGGTTCTCAATGTTACCATTTCTTCCAGAATCAGGTTGTCAGCCTCATATTCAATCCTCAACCTGGAAAGCCTGGCTTTGATTTTGGGGTGTGCTCCTCTAGGGAGTTTGGCAAACACAGAAGCAGCCCTCCCTACCCCGTTGTTGTGGCACGCTCTTTGTCTGGCTCCTCTGCCGAGACCTACCCACCTTTGGTGACCCTACCAATAGCTATGCTATGGCTGGCAGAGACTCCAGCTTCATCCAAGCACCCAATCCTCCCCATCCAGTTTAACATAAACTTTTGAACTAGCTGTGCCACCAAGGAGGACTCAACGATAATCCTACATACATAAATTTATAATAACCCTGGTTTTAACCTTGGTTCGCCTATTGGCTGAACAGACTAAGCTTTTCATACTTCACCTCAGTCCCTCCAGCCAAATGTTGGGATAGTAATTTGATTAAGCCTCAACCACTTATTTCTCATTGTGAGTAGAATTCAACCAGATGTTATCATAAATGTGCATAGGTCTTCATGTAAAGTACAGTTATTCTTGTCAGATTTTAATGGAACTTGAACTTTCCCCATACATTTTTGCAAAATTCCCAAATATCAAATTTCGTAGCAATCTGTCCAGTGGGTGCTGAGCTGTTCCATGCCGGCAGATGGACAGACATGATGAAGCTAACAGTCACTTTCTGCAGTTTTACGAAGGGCTGCTGAGAGTGGGTTCGGGCCTCATAAACAATTTTTTTTGGCCTCCCCTTCCACAGCAAGGGTGGACCGGCTAAAAATCTTTACGCTATATCGGGAAGACTGACTCTCAGTTGCAAAGTGGTTAATTTGTACAATCGACAAATAATCATACTATTGAAAAAGACAAAAACATGTACAACTAAATCGGTCCCCAGGCCTCCTTCCTGATGGCTGGGCCATAGTAATTTGTACCGGCGCTAACATTAACTATATTCACATTACAGCCAGAAGTATAAACAGTATGAATTACTCAATTTGAAGATCATCCATTCATGATGGTCCTTTTTCATTTTTATTCATTCTGTTTATAATACTACAGGGAACCTCGATGCCTCGTTCCCATTACCATCGTTTTCCCGCAAATTTCGTCTGTTTTGTTTGGTCCCGGAATTAGCCCCATATAAATAACAATATTTTCCCCCGCCTCCGTTGTTCCTCTAAGTATCATTTTATCGTATTGATCGCTGAAAAATCACGGTCCTAACGCAGCAGTTTCCCACATTGATCGTTTTTGGAAAATTGAAACGATGATTTAGTAGCTTATGAGGGGTGAATGCGTGAATGACCCTCAATGAGTTCGAAAAATTGACAGTAGGCGCGTGTGCCATGCTTTCTTAGCGCAGCCGGCTGCAAATACAGATCATATCTCCATCCTTTTCCTTCGGGCTATTAGTAGCAGTTGGGTGTTTTACTCCCACTCCCATCATTCCCCTCATTTCCCTTATCAAACAGCCGCAATCCGCGTTGGCGCGTTGTGCAAACGGCTGTTTGCCTACTGGATGGCGGCAAAGATCAGAAAAAGAAGACCGCCGTGCTAGAAGCCATGCACTACACTGTGTCAGCCTGGCGGCATGTAACGCAGCAGACCCTCGAATATCGTTTTGGAAAAGCTGGTTACAGGCGTGGACAACCCTCAGATGTTAGTGACGTTGCAATGAGGAATGAAGATGACGATTTTGTTTTTCACGACTGGCAAAATTTCAGTGGCATGGATAATAAGAAATTTGACGACTACATGTCTTTGAACAGTCACCTGGCGACCAGCGGCGTTAATACGGGGAAAGGGCTGTGCGACAGCCACGTGGGAAGCACGAATGTGGAAGGGGAAGAAGAGGGACGGGCAGATAGCGAACCCGAACCTGATGTTGTGCCGAACTTTGCCGAAGCGCGGGAAGCGCTCATGAAAGTCAAATCATTCGTCTATGCGCACAGCAACAGCGATGGTGATCGTGATAGTGTTCTAAGCTTGAACAACTCGTTCTTTGAACTTAGACGCAAAGTTTCTACAGAACAACTGTCAATTACAGAGTTGTTTTCACAAGAATTAGCAGTTTTAATGAAGTGTCGCAGTGGCGTATCGTGAATTTTGAGCAAAGGCATGCAACATGCAATTAACATTTGCTTAAGAAATTATATAAATTGTTTTCAAAATAATTTATACTCATGAACTGCTTTAATATTGTAATGTTACTTCTTAATTCGAGGATATTTAAATGTCCTAATTTTAAAAATTCAAAACAAACAAATTTAAAAAGTATACATATGTTAAACGCATGACTTTATCATATAGGCCTATTAACATTCTAGCGCCAAAGCAAAATAATATAAATCTTCTACACACTTACTGTAATGTTACTTGTTCACACTGAGTCCACTGGACTCAACAAAATCGCGGGAAAAGCCATATGGCGATACTATAGTCGTAATTCAACGAAGGACCGCAGTGGTGTTACGGTCGTCTGTGACAGTTAACACTATTCTCGCCCATTACAGTGACAAATAATGCCACAAAGCGGACAGTGGTGAAATTGCTAGCTAGGGCGCCTGAATGCAAGTTCAAATATGCATGCACACTGCAGATATTTCCTGCGCATGCGCCTTGTACCATCACATAAACGAATGTCCGAGTTTCAATGCCGAGAATACAGTAACGCCGCACGTCGGCACTTCAGTGAAATATGTTTGAAGCGCGTGCTTTATGTAGGAATTTAAATCAGACTTGAGAGATCATTACATATTCTCTATGAAAGAAAAAGTTTCAGGGAAAATCTAATGGCATGCAACGCATGCCTCGCATTCATGGAGTATACGCCACTGAAGTGTTGTAATTGCCAATAAATAGAAGTCATTAAATTTTTCTTATCTATGGTTTGAATGGTTTCCCACAACTATCGCTTTCCCGTATTTATCATTTTTGTTTTCCATCCCCTTCAAAAACGATGCATCGAGGTTTCACTGTACATGCTTTGTTATGGTACCCACCACGTCAACTTTTGTACCCTTCCTAACATGCGTTTCTACGTGTCTGCCCTGTCATATCAAGATAAGCAAATGAAATGAAAATGAGCCATAATGTTAAGCTACATGAAAATACCTGATATAGCTTTCTGGGCTTCATGTGCAATAGAATTACAACGTACACTGCTGCAAATGAAAACTGAATTCACCGCAAATTTCACTGCAAACTGCAACACTAATTTCCATCAGAACACATTGAACAGCTTTGTAGTTTAAACATGCAGACCTTTCCATTACTACCAATTAACTACGAAGCAGAAGTCTTCTTTGTTTGTGTGTGTGTGTGTGTGTGCGCGCGCGCGCGTGCGTGCGTGCGCGCGCTCGTGTGTGTGGGGGGGGGGGGGGCGGGGTAGGGAGGAGGGAACTAATAGATCCTCAAGCAGTCAAGAAATTCCCTGTATTTTACAAAGCCCAACATTCATGCTGTGTTCAGAAGAGCTGGGCATTTGTCCCATTGCTGAACCAGCTGAATCCTGTACACACCCATCCTCTTCCTTTAAAATTTATTGTAACATTATCCTCTTATGACTTCCACATTATGCATTTATTTTATGCCTTTTCATATAAAAAATTCCCCACAGAGAAACTTCTCTCATTCATTATTCTCTCTACTTTTTACTGCCACTGATACACAGTACATACAACAATTCACAACCATGATATGACAATTGCAATCTCTGCACAGGGTTATGCTTACTATTCGTGGTGTTCAGCCATTACCGAAAATTATATGAGGATCAAGCTGTAAGCTGCGCATCACTGGTACAACAAGATTCAAACAGCATTAAGGCAGGATACCTTCACTTTCCACCTCCAGGAAAACCATCTGATGTCTAGTCTCAGCATTGAAATTGTTATGAAAACAACCAAAAATACCATCAGCAACTGCAACAACAGATAATAATTGTTAAATGCACATCCAGAAGATTTGGCTTCAGTCTCCCCACAGTGGGCAATTGAGAACCTATCTACATGCTACTGGAAGTGTATAACAGTGACTTTTAAGAATAACCACAGCAAAGGTCCCTCTGTTATATTGGTTATGTAAGACTATTAACGAAACAGGAAATGTACAATATGAACTAAGGTTTATAAACAACCTCTACTCTGTGGACAGTATAGATTTATATTTTGAAGAATATTTAGATTTACATCAGTAAATAATACAGATGCCAAAAAATATTTCTAACATAAGCTTCTATAGATTTTAAGCAACGATAATTTTCTGTGATAGGTTTTATAGTGTCACATAAATTACACAAAAAATTAAAATTTGTTCACTAGCTTATTTACTGCATATAATGGTTTGAAGAAAAATGGTTTGAAAAACACCAAGACAGTAAGTGGATACTCAGCAATTTGGAAAGCAGTTCACTCAAAGCAAAACTAAAGAAACCTTGTAACAAAACTGTGAACACGCATGATCCTGTACGCAGACACTGACAGTGGTCTAATACAAAGAACCCAGCAATAATTTAAAATTCTCTAGCATCTGAAGTAAGATTAACATCGCAGAATTTAATTCCTTGTGCCATTGTTTAAGCATTATATTACACCACCTTTAAAACCTATACACACACACACACACACACACACACATACTCACAACAGTAGGACTGTTTGAAAACATCAGTGAGCCAGGCTCTTGGGTCAGCTTTTTAGCATGTCACAGCATCCATGAAACTAACCTATCATGTAGTACATACAATGTTAAAAACACATAATACGATTTCATTAAATATATAATTGTGCAATCTTAGCAGCAAATGATAAATTACTGTGATGAATAAATATTATTTGGAAAAATTTTAGTCTGTATAATATAAAATAATCAATAAAAATTGTAATAACTACATCTTTCCTTTCGAAAGGTACTGATGCTCATTAAATGGCAGTATCAGTGTCCATATTGTGGTGTTACAGTGTAGTCAGACCCACCTACCAAATTAAACAGCGTCATAAGGCACAAGACCACAATATGAATCTTTACCACCATGAAAACATCAAATAGTATACATCAGCACTAAAAATTCATCAATTGGAAGGCATACAAACTGTCTGATAAAAGACCAACTCAAAACTCAGTAGCTTGCAGCTGCTTCCAAAATACCACTGTGAAATGTCTCACGCTGCACAGACAAGATGGTGTGAGATTTATTCTATTAGATTAGAGAAACAATAAACTATAAAAATTTATAGCCGTCAGTTTTGGTCTTATGCAGAAAAATATGCAAAATGTGGATGAACCTGTAAAACTGTGCTAGCTTTGCAATTGAAGTATCGGAATTTATTATGAAATGTTTTAATGAAATTTTTAAACTATATACATCACTACCCATACACTAGGGTCAAATTTAGATCCAAAATTCCGGAAATAAACCGACTACAAAACATTCCTCTATTTGGAAATATCCTACTATATACTGAAATATTAAAAAAACTGAAATAACTTCCACAAAATTTCATGAGAGAAAAACCCATCGATCACCTGGTATATTAATGAGATCAACTGTGTTTCTAAGACAGCTTGCCTAAAAATTTCAGTCATGCAGCATATAATTACAGAAACACGTGGCATTCTACCTCACAGTACGGTTGCTGTGTAATGAACTATTATGTCAAATGAAAGACAGAATTGAAGTTGATATATTTTCTACAAAACATAAGTTACACTTAATATTGAATTACACCTTGAGAAGAGTTCCAAGAGACCTACAGCTTACAAACTGGAATTCACTGTCATAAACAAAACACACTAAAGTGATCAATTATATAATAATATAATAACATACTGTGTTGCCCTTTGTTAGGTATGTAGGCTGTCTCTGAGATAATGTATACCAAGATCCAGTACACTTATACAACTATACTACACATAATTGTCTATGTCTTAACTATATGACTCTTTTACATCACGTCTACTGAGCACAGAAGTTGCTAATTTGGTTTTATGCAGTACTGCTTTGGTTGATTCCCTCATGATGATCCATTGGAGATCAGAACATGTAGGAATATTTCATATGATATTCTAATAGAAATATCTAAGAAACATTATTATGCATTTTATTGGTCTGAGTGTTGTGAATGAAGCTTAACATTTATTCACAATTGACGTTTATAATTGGCCATAATGTCGTGACATGACATGTAGCTACAATGCCATCATTCAAAATATAAAAAATATAAAAAAATATTTCATCTACAGAACCATATCTAAACACATAAAGTCAATTTAACACTGCACGTTATGAATTCAAGATCTGTACAAACTACATGTACATACTCATTTCTTAAGCAGTTTATTCCAGATTATTTGGCTGCAACACAAATTCTTTGAGTACAGCACTCCTGAAATAAACTACAACAGGCCAATCTTTACATTTTCAAATACTGTGCTACACCTTCTCTGCTGAGTAAGGCCATTTCAATTTTCAGTGACTTTCTCTCGCTACCATTTTGTAGATACATTATAGATATTTTGAAACGGTCTTCATTCAGCAGACCATGATTTAAAATACAAGTACAAATTACAAGGTTCTTCTATACATACAAAGTGGATAAATGTGGTGTATTACGTTAAAAAATTCGGTACTGATGAAGGCACTGAAGCATAAAAATTACTGAGACTATTTTTAAAAGGGAATATTCACGTCATCCACAAATAATTAACTGCAGAAATAACAGATGTAAAATAAGTAACAAGGGCAACAGTTACATTATTCTATTTGAACAATTTGTCAGACACTGACTTGGACTTTGTCAAAAAAATCTCTCTCGTTGGGAGGTCTGTGAGGGAGGGCTCTTTTACTGGTCACTCTGAAAGATACGTACACGAAGACTCTGGAAATGGGCATCTCTCTCCGTAGGGGCCCCCTCAAGGGAACCTGGGGGGTGGGACTCTTTTAGCGGGGACTGTGAGAGAGAAGTAAAAGAAGGTTCTGGAAATGGAGCGTCTCTCTCTCTCTCTCTTTGGGAGTTCTGTGAGGGGAACCTGGAGGAAGGGCTGCTTCACTGGGGAATCTGAAAGACGTGTAAAAGAAGGCTCTGGAAACAGACATCTCACTCCATAGGGACCCCGTCAGGGTAACCTGGATGGAGGGCTCTTTTACCGGGGACTTTGAGAGACCGATAAAAGAAGGCTCTGGAACCAGAGCATCTCTCTCTGTGGGAGATCTGTGATGGGAACCTCGACGGAAGGCTCCTTTACCAGGGACTCTGAAAGATGTGTAAGGGAAGGATTTTGAAACAGACATCTCTCTCCATAGGGGCCCTGTCAGGGGAACCTGGACCAGGGGGTGGGGTCCTTTACCAGCGACTTTGAGAGACAGGTAAAAGGAGCCTCTGGAAACAGAGCATCTCTCTCTGTGGGGCTCTGCGAGGGGAACCTGGAGGGAGGGAGGGCTCCTTTACTGGGGACTCCAAAAGATATGTAAAAGAAGGCTCTGGTAATTGAGCAACTCTCTCCATATACAGGCTCTGTGAGGAGAACCTGGAGAGAGGGCTCTTATCCTGAGGACTCTGAGAGACATGTAATAGAGGGCTCTGGAAACAGAGCATTTCTTTGTATAGGGGCACCATAAGGGGGACTTAAATGCACTTAAAAAGAGACGTTTTGGCCAGTATGTTTATTGGGCCCGAATCTGTACTTGATATATTCTTCTGTTATGTATAACTTAGAGGGTTTGCGGCCTTATGTTTGGCCACAACACTCTAAGAAAGAATCTGCATGTGATGGACTTTGTGCTTATCTCACTTGTAGGAGTGGAAAAGAATTTGAGTCATCTTCCGGTATATTATGTGAGCATGATGCTTTAGCCACATTTGGATATCCCTCTGGGCACAGGTAAGCTGGACCCAGACGTTCTGAGGAAAATTCATACAAGATCAACCCTGGCCTTTAGTAAGGCTGTACGACTTGGATAATACTCTTTCCTAGAGAGAAAAGGTTAGAGAATAAGGGGGCACGATGGGCCTTAAAAAGTCCTACATGCATCGAGTCTTCAAGGGCTCGAATCTATTACATATTCTATTCTAGACTTGTCAAAAAAAATCTAACTGGAAAATTCTGGAATATAGGATCTGAAATTGGGAGAACTAGAAATATGATAAGTGAAAGCATGTTAAAACACTTTCCTTTTTCTGTTTTCTGCTTTTAAAGGTCTAAAACACAAAAACTGAATGAAAAGTGATTAAGTTGTGAATTTTTTAAATGAAAATCAAGTTATTTCTGTCGGCTTCTACAGCACAGTTACAAACCATGCACAAGTCTGTAGGAATCATAAAGCACATTCTTCAAAACAACGGAGTTTTACAATAGGTGTATGAGAACTTATTACTTTAAGGACCTTGTGTAGAAGATCCAAACGTATGTATACACTTTGTACATATTATCACCTTAATATAAAATCTCTGCATATGACATTCTCACATGATATTAAGAATAAAATCATTGGCTTCTTTGAGCCATTAACTTTGACATTCTTTTAGAAGGAACTTAACACACCAGTGTTAAATAGGCTATATGGTCTTTATGACCTTATGTTAAAATGCATGTAAATTTTACACCTCTTTAAATTAATGTTTTGTGACTTACAGAAACATATATCAACGTGCAGTCTGACTGATGCAAGCTTTAATATTTTTCTTAGCCTATATAAAAATGAAAGACCATACGAGTCTCACCGCTTTTGATTGATTACTTCAAGTTGAAGTACATACTGAAAATTAAAATAATAAACACTTTAAACTCTAAAAGACAGCACATTGATTATGACAAATCTCTGAACAGACAGACAGTAGAGTTTCCACAATTAATTAAATTAATGAAATATTTATATTACTTGATGTTTTATGCAGCTTGTGATATGTTTTTAAGTCACATGTATAACTAAGAACATTCAGTATCTTATAATAATGTGAAGTGAATTTTAAATGTTCCAGGGAGAGGTAAGAGTAAGATATTATGTTAATTTTGAGGCTTGAACAGAATATTCTGCCACTTCAACATGGTATAAAGAGAAAGTGATGTGATATCGCTCATGAAACAGCAATTTGTCATAACCCACCAATACTAAATTTTACAATACCAATACTAAATTTTTATTATTCTGATGGTATACTCTGCACAGCTTATCTTTTAGCTTGAGTTGGTTATGAAACTATATTCATCTAATTCTCTCTTGATTATTTTGTTCCAAGGGAGTTGTCTGTGCAACTGTATGTGTTATTTTCTATTTTTTATCCATTATTTAATTAAGTGTAGTGTAGCTGCCCTTTGTGAGTTTTTTAACAAGCTTTATTAAACTTATTAAACTTTATTAAACTTTATTAAACTTTATCAACTCACAGATATTCAGATATGACATAATGAAAGATATATTCTGAATGAATAATAACAATTGATGCTCATAATTATGCTGCTTTTATTATAATTTTCTACATAGATTCTACATTTTTAATTTAATCAATTATAGATGTAGATAACTGATCTGACATGTATCTGCTATATATTTAATTATTATCTTAATTATAAGACACTTTCCACATCCTCATGTTCCATGTAACTGTATGGATCTATGGAAAATAAAGAACAAGTTACAGGAGACAGAGAAAACTTGACCAATCCGCAACAGACCAACACTTAAGCATGTTACGTTTTTATGAAACTATAAGGACAAGCAATTTTTTGTGGACAAAATATTTTGAAGAAGGTGTGTTTGTAACCCAACTGTCTAGTAACACGGTAATTGTGGTTTGACAGATTGTGTGGGTTATAATACATTGCTGTCTCATGAGCAATATATAAAATAAATGGATTAAATTGCTAATTAATTCTGAAAGGACAAATGTCTAAGGGGTTTCTGATTGAAGACCAACAGCAACAGCTAAAAAATGCCATGGATTTTGGTGACACATGGTGTAGATTTTTGTTAACCATCACTGACACCATCTTTTCAGCACCAAGCCGTTAAAATATCGGTAGGGTCACATTAGACATTCCATTCATACATGTGGATACACAGTTCATAAATTGGTTTACAGAAAAAGTATGGAGATATGAAATGCAATAAAGAAGGGGTAAAACCAAATATTAATAACACAATGAACTTATGGAGATAACAGAAAGAATTTAATAAGATTTCTAATACTGATAAAATCTCAAATTGGTGGATTTCTTTCATAAACCGAAATTAAAATTGTATGTGTATTATGTGTATGTGTATGTGGTAAATGAACAGTACTGATTACAGCATACTGAACAACTGCATGTTTTGTAATATATCTGATCTATCAAAATGAAAAGCTGTCAAACAGGCTGAAAAAATTAAATTATACCTTGCTCCTCAAAGTAACTCTAAAGAAATGTTAAGCTAAGTAAAGTAGTAAGTAGGAAGACTACAAAATGACTTAGAAGACTGTGTTTTACAGAATGAGGTCTGCAAAAATAACAATTCTTCCGGAAGAGGAAGTGTAGAGAACTATAGAAGGGCTGAAGTATACACTTATAAAAAGATAAAATACTCAAGTGAAAGATTGTACAATTTCATACATGAAATGGCTCTATTACAAAGTTGCAGCCACAAAGAGGAACCTCAGCAAAAGTGTGTCTAGCATCACTCAGTAGTATTTCTTTCTAAAAACCCATGTTTTTGAAGGATATTTTTATGAACCACTTGGTATATACTAAAGAAGGGAAACATATTTAGCACACAACTGTAGAAGCATATGTGGAAAATAATACCCTTCTACCAATGTTACAATTACCAGATTACAAATGACAGGGGGGGGGGGGCATTGGGTTCTGAAATATAAATCATGAACCTGCCTTTTAAACAACTTCATTAACATTAGTCATGTCCCCAACTAAATTATTATAGATTTCAAGAACTTCCAATTGGCATCAAAATCAACTCAAAACATCAAACATTTAAAAAAGATTTTCCTTGCTTTGAGTATACTTTTTGAAAATGGATGTACATTGTGTAAAAACATACATGAAATCATTTTAAATTCAAATACTTATGATGGACTCAAAGCACTGCAGGGAACAGAAAAGCAAGCAGGCTGTGTTCCACCCACCCACCTATACTAGATGATCTGTGCCAGCCATTGCAAGGGCGAGTGGTGGGAGAGAGAGTGAACTAGGTCAGTTGCCAGACTGCAGGCAAGGCATCTCAGGAGTGTTTCATATCTCCGTTTACCTTATCTAACATTTCAAACACTGGAATTTTGATAAACAATTTTATGTAGCTATTATCGAAGCTCTATTTGTGAATGTTTTAATCGAGTAGTTGCCACCGCAAGAAAAACATGAACAACAACAGTGTGAAATATTTACAGGCACCAATTTTTCGCAATTAACTCGTGCCAAGAAGACTGGGATTAAGAATTTAGGTTGTGCAACACCTGACTTGAGTTATTTCTCAGTAATCATCACGCAGAAAACAAATTCATGTGAGAAAATTTAACCCAGCTGTATAGGCATGCAAAATATAAGAGGCTGAATGCCTGTGCTAAAAAAATGCTCTATTTTGCTTTTCCTGTTTGTTATTTGGATGCAACTTGGGAAAAACTGGAGTGACAGATTTAAAACACTTAAACGAGAAATTTAAAAAGCATGAAGATTCTGCAAAGCACCTACACAACATGACTGATCTAGCTATGTTAGTGACAATAACCACTCTGCCACAGTTACAGAAGGCTTACAGACAGCAAATGAACAAGTACAACGAGAAAGTGCGAAAAAACTGAGAAATCCTCTCAGAAATTATTCACTGCATAAAGTTTTGTGGTACATTTGAGGTCCTCCTACATGGTCATGATGAGACTCACACAAAAAAAGTTATAAATATCTATACAGATATATTTTACACATTAAAACAACTATTTTTATAAATTTAAAACTAGTTTTTTAACTTAAAAGTCATGAAAAGAAATGGCTGTCAGTTAAGGTCAGAACACATGTCCTAAAATCAACAATTTAACATGGACATACAAACTCCCTCTTTTCTCTAGTGTAATTTAAAATATCTACCATAATATGTAAGTGCATGTATCTATGTCAAAAAATTCAAATTTACTAAAACAAAATCATGTAACACTGAAAAACAACAATTAAATAATATTCACATAAGTGCAGAAATAATAATCGTAATCTATATTTTGTCTAAAGAAAAGAGTACAGTGAAAAGATAAACAATTAAGAACTACAAGCAGTGTAACCGGAATCATAAAACGAATACCAGTGTTCAAATGTTGAAATTATATCACTGAATTTATACAAAAAGGAGAGCTATCCAGTTGTAAAGGATAATATTTAAAATCCCTCCATAGAGTGACCAGATACTTCTCCAGAACAACATCAAAAATACCATTTAACATATTATTCTCCAACATCTCATATTAATAATGTTAGCATAAAACTTATTAATTTACATCACGGTTAAGAACTTGACTTCCAATGTATTTATAACCAAAAGATGGAATGGAGTAATAGAATTTGGTGAGGGCAACACATTGTGATTCAGTATTCCAATTAGTTAAATTCCTGTGTGCCCTATAGTACATAAGACAACTGAAGTATGAGCTTCAGCAGTATTCATCCACACTTGTCTGTATGATATTCAAAAGTTTACAGATGCAGCCCTCATTACAACAACTATGTCATAATTTTTTAAGACTTTTACATACCTTGAAAACCACAAATTTTGTCACATCTGTAACAATTTTATCATGACCAAGACAAAAATTTTATCAATATATTCATTAAAAATGTCACAACACCATGAAGAATTTACAAAATAACAATTTCCTAAATAAATTTAAAAAAATAAAAACTCACGCATATTTTGGATAAAATTATGAAAAAATTTCGAACACTCACTGGAAACAATGACGACAATGACCAGATGATGACGATGACAACAATGACAATAACAACAGCAGCTGATGATAATGGTTATGATGATGACCACAACCATAAAAACCAAGGCAAAAGATTCACAATTATATTAAAACATGTAACAGATTCGAAAGAACTCAGTCAAGCATCACCTCAGAAAATTATGTTATGGATATCACTACCACAAATGTCCATACAAAAATATTACTTTTTTCAGCAAAATATAGGAGACATTCTGACACCTCAAACTGAGATCTGTCTGTTTGGGTACTGCATAGAAAAGCCTTTTTCACTGAAACTACCTCAGTATATACAAAATTCTGACAGAAATCTTGTGAAATAATATCTAGTGGGCGTCTGCTCTGTATTAATGGCCACTTCCCAGTAAACTGATACGCAGTAGATGCAGAATGAGAGAAACCTCTGACAGAATGGGACATGTAGCAATAAAGCATACATGACCTAAGACAAATAAACGGAAAAAGAAGGCACATTGATAACTTGCTTCCAAATAAATCTGCCAGGACGCCAAACACGAAAAGTGAAGAGTCCCCATAGCTTCAGTTCTCCTGCTGTGCCATCACCATGGTTATGATACAGTCAGCCTATGTTTTGCCATGATATTGTAAACATCACTTAGCCATGCAGATGCCTGAAAAATCCTTCTCCTTATTTCATTCTGATGTGACAGCACTGCACTGAAGGACTGAATTCCACCATTTATTGCACATTTTGGAACACCACCAATTCCAGATGCATTGAAAACCAACTTACCAAAAATTCCTTCCATAATGTTAATAGTCTCAATGCTCACAGTTGTTAAGAAATGTGACATTGTGAATAATGTTTGAGATTTAATTACCTCTCCATACTCCCGCGAACTCTTGGTCTAGTACGCACTAAAATACTTAACTACCTCATATTACAAGGTTGATTTTTGCTTAACATTTCTCAAACATAATAGTTCTATATAAAACTCTTACAGTCTGAAAAAATTTCCTTATCAAATAATAACTAACCAGGACAAGGTTCCCTGCTATCACTGACACAATATAAAACACTGTGAGTTTCTTCAAATAATTCAACACATTAAAACACATCACTGGGAAAATTTGGTGTTACCATTTAGAAGAGCCTGTGATCATTTCTGTAGCATACATACATACATACATACATACATACATACATACATACATACATACATACATACATACATGCCTTACGTTTCACTGATCCAAAGTCCGTTAATAGGCTGAATATGAAACATGTCAATAAACACACATGCTGCTATAAACAAAATGGAAAAAGAAACATGTGACACACAACAATGCAACACACAATTCCAATAAAAAAAGAAGAAGAAGAAAGAAATACAGGAGAATAAATAAGAGTTCAACTAGAATATCACAGAACAATATCATAAACTATGTAAGTCAGAAACACAATGCTGTTTCTTCATCCTAAGTAACAATTTAAGATTGAGATAAAGTACACTAAACCCAGAATAGGATATTAAATACTGAATGCAAAATACAGCCATGAATGACAGACACCACAGTTTGGAGTTATTTTGACTACATATAAAAAAATTCATCAAGTGAATAAAAACAATGTGATGCCAGATATTTTCTCAGAGCTGCCCTGAAGTGTAATTTATTGTTCTGACATTCTAAAATTGCCAATGGTAAACTATTAAAGATCTTTAGTCCAGAGTAAAAAACTCCCTTTTGGAAGCATGACAAATTTGCAACAGGCATGTGTAATTGATTTTTATACCTTGTATCAAACGTATTAATGGATGAGTCTGTGATATATCCTTTGTGATATAATATTTGTTTATTTAAAGTGGCTTATTGAGATACTGCAATGTGCACATACATAAATGATGGGACTTAAGATATTTTTATCGAATAATAATAAACTTGCATGAATATGAGCCCACCCAGTCACACACATTTTGATCACATTGAGCCATTATGAATTCCACACAAACATACTTTTTAGCATAAATGAAATGTCACAATGGATCTGCGAGTTTTAGTTATCATTAGCTATCCAGCTGCCCTTACTGGTATTCTTACATTATTAGGTTTACTTGAATAAAACATACATCACTTTTCCAGGATTTCACTTGAAGTAACATAACATAAAAACACAACTTTATAAATACTTTTAAAAGCCCAAGTAAAGAACTGCCTAACTGTTATTTTCCAAAAACTAATAATTTTTAAGGGGTTACTTAACATGCATCTAAGCTACATAACTTTACTTAAGATGCCATAACAGTAACTATCACAATTATAAAAAGCTTAACTGTAGGCAGAAAATCAGTAACACTGTTTTGATGTAACAGCTTCCTAAACACACAATATGAATGTACCATCATTTCTTACACTGGTAAATGTAATTTTCCTGCGCTAGTACTATGTGAACTTAACAGCAGGTTACCTTACTGCTCTCATATTATACGCAGTACCGTGGTAATAGACATAACACGGAAAAACAACTGAAGCATAGCTCAATTTTTTGACTGTCCAATTTATCAAACTCACATCTGCAGTATGTGACGTTTTGATGGCGAGTAAAATGATTTGTTAAATTTGTGGGTTGCTAAACAAAACATGCACATTATAAAGGAAATATAGGTTATCAACATTAGAACACTCTAAAGGATTGAAAATTTCTCCTTTTGGCATAGAATAACAATTCACTTTCATTATTCATAAGTTATGTAACTAACCTGTAAGCCTGTGAGAAAAATATGTGGGAACTTAAAATTTAGGCCAAACAGACAATGCATAAGGAAAATTATAACAACATTTGAGAACACACAAAGAAAAAATAATTTGCTCATTATATCAACATATTCATAAATTGCTCATAGTATCAGCATACTGATCAAACATGCAGAATTATTGTTAAACAAGAAATAACTTGTGAACACTTGTATTACAAAACTCCATTATTACACAATGAGCACAGTATTAGCAGAATGGCAATGACGTAATACCTCCAGAACATCAACATATGCAAAACAGGGACCAGCTCTGGCCTGAAACTTGCTGCATTCATCTCCCTGTCATATTATTGAAGCTCCTCTGCAACATCATAATTCATCTCCTTGTGGTTTAAGAACCCAAACAACCATTACACTATTTGCTTCACATAGATTTGATGAAAGCTTCTGTTCTGGTCCAAAATTAATTCCATACATTGAGCAAATTCTGCAATTTAATGATAAATTGTATGAGTTACTGACATAAACAGAAGGATAAAATTAACATGTTATTAGGACTACATCATATGCTCATATGCTTCATGAAAGAAAGAAAGGGTTTCAAAGGAAAGATGTTAAATTGGTTAATAATTCATTTCAACTAAAATAAATTTTATACAATTATAAGACACTAAACTTTGTTATGCCATCACCTGCATTACAGTCATCTCCTATATGATTCAGCCTTAAAGATCAGCATCAGGCAGAACTTTTAATAACAACAACAAGACTGAAACAAACCAGAAGTTTTGCAATAAAAAATACAGGAATAACACTATTCAGCCTGGTAAAATATGGATAATAATACGTTTAAATTTATGTTGGAAGTCTTAAATCAGAATTCATGAAACAAGGTAAAGAATTTTAATGTAATATTTTAAACTGTGACAAATACAGTATTTGTATTGTGTCACAGAATTCTGGATCACTGTTGTTGATTTTAAGAACTGTCTTATAAAGATAATATCATAAATATAACTGTAATGTAACATTGTTTGCAACTGCATTTATATACATACATATAAATGTACATTCCATGACATAACTCGCCTAATTCAAATTACAAGGACCAATCTTCTTCATTTCTTAAGTTCATCTAAGACTTTTTGGTTTTATTTTTCAAAACTCCAGTGTACTAGTCATCAGCTGATTTCAGTGGCTGCTTGCAACTCAAGTTTAAATCACATAAAATGTTTGATATCAATGTGTCTACAAAATCTGTATTTGTTCAATTGTTAACTGGGATGGCTGCAACATGGGGCTGGGTGTGCAAGTGCTGAAGCTGGTACACAAAACTAGAGCAAGCTGATAGAAAGCAAAACACTGGAAACGACATCATGCCCAAAGGATTTGGGTCAGGCTATATTTCAAATCCAAATAAAAAATACAAACAATACAGGGAACCAATACTTACCTGAAGGAACAGTTTTCCAAAGCCCTCTTCATTTCTCAATTATATGAAAGAATTTGACAAAGAAACATTTTCAGATGCAATTGGTTTCCAATTGTTTGGCCTACAGCTTCAATAAAGCAGGTCATGGTATTCTAACTTCTTTCAGAAATCTGTATCTCCCTAAAACAGTGTTAAAATTCAAATTTATTTCTCAGTAATGGTGAAAATATTTTAACAGAATTTAGAGCAATATATATGACTATGTCATGGTGTCCAGACATTAAAAATAAATCATATAGTTACATACACTCATTGATATTTGTGCCCTTGGAAAAGTATCCATATTGGTGTCTGGCAGTTTGAAGAAATAAATCTCACCTTTAATAATGTAAAATAAATTTATATATCACAGTAATTGGTAAGTGTACAATAAATTACAAATAACAGTCACAAGAAGTACAAATGTCTAGGTGGGAAGCCATAATGAACCCATGTTCAGTTGTTATACACAACAATCAAATTCACTATTTACAATAACAAATAAAATGCAAATTGCCAAAATACTTCACACTGTGTTCCATTGTCAGACATACGAAAATTTCCTGTTCTTATAATTAAATTCCATTAAAGAGCACAAAACATCGCTTGGTTTCATATGAATACCATGGCAAAGAAAGGAAGTGCCTGAAAATACTCTATATCTATGGGTGTTACGGGGTAATATTTATGGCGTTTTAATGTATGAGCCATCACTGTCTTTATAAATTCATATAAATAGAGAATTTTTATTACGATGTGAGATTTGAGGTTCTCACACAGTGCTGAGGAAGGTAAAATCTTCTGGGATATGGTACCATATCAATTAGTAAGCAGCATTACTCATCAGTGACTGTTTACCAGTTGACAGAATCATATGCCAGAAGGCTTAAATCTAATTTTATCACATTCACTAAACTCCCCACAACACATAATATAAAAAGTACAATGATTCTAAATGGTGGCAATATTCATACTATTTATGTGGCAGGCTGATCTCCTGTTTACTATGCACATAAAACTGAAACATCTCATGTTTGTATAAACAGTCGATGACAAGGAAATTCATCCCCAAAAATTAATATAAGAGATTTCTTTCTTCTGCATATTCAGATATAAAGTACCACTTTAATGGATAACACTTACTGCTAACAAGATGTGGTAACACAGAGTGCATGCCAGCAATTGCAAACTCACAGAAGAGTAGAGGGCCAAATGTTTCTCACACTAAACTGGAGAAAAGACGGAGAAAGAAAATAAAAAATAAAATTAAAAGTAAAATAAAATAATGAAATTACTCTAAAAATAATTCACACTGAAGAGATAATAAAGTGATGCCAGAAATATGAAATTGCTGAGGAAGATATTTCCCAAGAAAAGTATGATTGGGAAAATAAGATTCTTCTCTCTAGATAATACATGAGACTACATGATATCATAACCCAGAGGACTAAAATATAAATTATTATGGCCATAAAATCTTAAATCTCATTAGAATTGTGATGGCTTCAAAATCACAAAAAGGTACAAAAATGTTGAAGGCAAAACTAATTTATTTTTACAATTGATCTGTTCAAGCACAAAACCCTCACAATGGAAATAAAATTATAATAGTTTTAATATCTGAAGAAAAATGTGTAACTACCAACATGTTGAAGGCAAAGGTTTATTATTAAATCCTACACTTGAATCATAGAAGTATAATAAACACTACCACTGAAGGAAACATCTATAAAATTTCAACTGTCATGTACATTAGTAAGGTTTAGTACTTTCAGCAAAACAACAGTATCAGGAAAAATGGTAAAGATGCTGAAACATGTTAATATATTTAAGTTTGTGTGATTTCAGGCTTCCGCCACAGTGTGAATGAGATCTTTGCTCTCCTGAGATGTTACAAAGTATAGATTAATAGTTAGTTACTCATGTTTTGGGACAACCTATCAGTCCCATCTTCAAGGGTCAAGCAGTCCCCTGAAGATGGGACCAACAGGATAGGTTGTCCCAAAACATCGGTAACTACCAATCTATGCCTGTAACACCCCAGAAGAGTTTAGAGCTCATCTAACCTATTTAACTTATCAGTTAAATTGAACAACCAGTGGCACCACTTAAGGTACAGCTGCTTTAATAAAAAGCAAGATGTAGCAAAAAATATGAAGGCTGTCAACAAAATATATAACAAATCCACATAAATATTAAAGACATTAAGACTTGTAAGATTACTTGACAACTTCTAACATACTTATCATGACTGAATAAAATACACTGTTATGACTTCACTTGTAATGTGTACTTATGACTTAAGCAGATTATAAAATAGAATTAAAAATTGTTTAAATTTTAATATGAGCAAAATGGCAGAGTACACAAGACTGGATAGCCTTCCTTCTGCATAACACTTTGTTATGGTTGGCCAGTGTACCAGTTTTATACATAAATTACCAGCCTTTGTGTTCAGGACAATATGCCTGATACCACAGACTACAGTGTGTTCAATTCCAGTGTGATGTTTTAGTGGTACTGGGAGATACAGCATTATAACACTCTAAAATTAAAACGTCATAGTTCAGACTACTTGCAAGCCAAGAACTCACCACATTATGTATGTCAGAACTACCACAGCCATTACAAGGGCACAGACATACATGTGACAATAAAAGAGTTACTTTGCAGCATTAACATAAAATACACATAACTTGAAAAGTCATGATCCAGTGATGATTACTAAAACATCTGAACATCATCAATAACTTTAACATGAACATAACTACCATCAGCTTGTTTCAAAGGCATATTAATGTTATTCACACTGTGTCTGGAGCTTGTACAAAGAGTATAAACCAGAATAACAGTGCCAAAAAATACATACATATACATATATAAAACAGGACCCCATTCTTCAGATACTGACAGTCATGCTGTAATATTGTTACAGGTCATGATTAAACCCTGCACTGAGGACTAACGAATGCACGAAAGGTACAATATATTTTAATTATAGAGAAAAGTGTAAAAACATACAGTAAGTACACAAAAAAGTACATGCAAAAGACACTTAGGGTAATGTATTAGAGTAGGACAACATATTCTACCACAAAACACCAACTTTCAAAACACAGACTTCAAGTAAATGACAACATATTGTACAAACAAAATAAATACAATTTCTATAAAGTTCATGGCATTAGTGATTGCTATATTTTCCCACAAGTCACATGTAAATGTCACATGTTACACATTAAACTTAAACCTACTGATGGCATTGTTACATAGATAATTAACCCTTTAAAGACAAAGCATATCTGTTTTATATATAAGGACCTAGTTCGTACTGCACAGTAAAGACTCTCCATCTCGGTTATAAAAATCAAACAGTTAACGTTGTACAGGGAAATAATCATTGTCTGTTCTGAGATCCATACAAAACAAACACAATGTAGGCACCACGTAGAACTTGTGAATCTTAAACCTGGTGGTACGTAAAGTTACAGCTAGGCTTTAAAAGGTTAAGTAATTAAAAAAACACCATCATCAAAAAACCACAATTGTTATAAGTTCATCTGTGACATGCTAAATACAATGTTTGCTGCAGAATGCAAAAAAAAATGTTTTATCCTGTATCAGTGAAGATTCAGAAGAGAGATATAAGTTCCAAACACTGAAGCAGGTTTCAAATGAATTTTCCAAGCATGTAGCATTCCAGTTTCTAGACTTATGCTGGGATGAGCAAACTGCTATCGCATGTCTCTGCTGCACACAAGATAATATGAAGTGTAACTGCTTTACGTAAAACTGATTTACGTTACTGTCATATTCATGAACTCGGTAACATGGTGCCTTAGTTTCTGATTTCCTGCATCTGGAATATTTATATCGTGGTTACAATGTTGGTTCTTCATAACATATGTCTTTGCATTTAAATTCAATACTTACATATATATATAAAGATAAAGGACATATTTACAAAGAAATTTAGAAAATGGAGTTCAGTTTGAAGGTTTTGTGCATGATTAAACTGACATGTATATTGAACTTTCTCCACCAACTCGTTTGGTTAAAATAGTTTGTGTTTCAGAAGCTGTTTTTGCCTCCATCATCACGTAAAAGTATAAAACATGCTCTTTTGGGTCCATTTGATACAGCTAATCTCGGATGTCCACAGTCCATAAAGTGGAGCTCATCTCTATTGCCTATGGACAGAGATTAGTTGTTGCGTCCATGAGAATCAGCTAATCTTTATTTCTAGACACGAGATTAGTCCATCTAATGGACCCAACAGCCAATCTCTGTGGACCAAATGGCTATATCTATCCCTGGAAAACAGAGATTAGCTCCAGCTAATGGACCCAACAGCTGTTCCTATTCCTGGACAACAGAGATTAGCTCCATTTAATGGAACTAATAACTGATCTTCATTCCTAGGCAATGAAGATTAGCTTCACCCTATGGACCCTACAGCTAATCTCCATCCTTAGGCAATAAAGATTAGCTTAACCTTATGGACTCCACAGCTAATCTCTACCCCTCGATGACAGAGATTACCTCCACCTATTTGGCATAGGTTTTACACTTTTGTCTAATGACAGAAGCTCAGCCAGCTCCTGAAACACTGCATTCTGTATCCAAATAAGGTACTGGAAAATGTATATCTGGGTCAGTTTAATAAGAACATCACTAAATTACTAAACCTGCTCATTTTGTTAAAAAACTAAGATATTTCACAATGCTACTCGACCTGCCTGGATGAGCATATCGATTTCCTTAGTGCACAGGAAGTTTATTTATATTACATACAAAACACGTTAATAGACCAACATGTGAATGGAATCTTGTTTGTAACAGCTACAAAATAAATTTAAAATGCACATGCATTGATATCATGGCAAAAATGCGCTGAATACACATTATCATGTCGGTTATATGATTTGACATCAGTGTTTATATATTCATAAGTGTATTTCATGTTAATGTGTTGAACTTTGACAGTCAGTCCATTATGACAGAAAATAGTGGAAGGGAAAAAACATCACAGCCCATTTATAAAAATTTCCAAACATATATTTTATAGGTTTTTCATATTTTCCATGGCTTATGTTTTATACAGTTTCCAAGTCATAGAAAATTAAGAGATGGCTGTATGAACAATTTAAAATTGATTTAGAAGTTGTACAATAAAATGTTATAAAACAGGAATCGCTATTTAAACAGTTTTAACTTCACTTCCAGTTGCATAATATGTGGTCATCTTATACATCTTGTTGTGCCACAGGGGACTCCTCTGATAACAATGCCTGGAATACCAAAGTATCAAGGACAGTGCAAGTGTACAGTTCACTCTTCTCCCTGTTCACATATTAACTATTCAGAGAATTTCAGAACACTGACAGATGATAAAACTCTTGTAACTAAAAAATACAACTATCTATACTAGAGTTCTTCCAGACATGCCTTCATGTAATTGTAACTGAGTCGTAAGTTTCTACACCCTACACAATAACAAAAAACAGAACAGAATTGGACATCACAACTAATATAAATAATTAAATTTACAACAATATCTGTATCCCTGTAAACTTATCTTCATTGCAGCGCTGACAATAGTTTTATAAAACTAAATTACATATTATTATTAAAATTATTTAAGTAAAAAGAAAACAGCAAAAACAACACTGATTCAATTCTGGGTTGTTGCACCGTGTCAACATGGCATAACATCCCAGCAAGATTAAATCTTCATCTACACTGCTGTAAGAACCTCAAATCTCGCAATAATAAGGATGTTATGTTCATGGATCAGCAGACTCACCATAATTTATAAATGCCATGTACCTTCCCAAACATACAAATATTCATTACCCCCAAAAGTTTGATAGATCTTTTAATATTCAATTATTCTATGTCACTTGATAAACGCAGTGGACACAGACATAAATACACTTCTCAGTCATACTTTAGACAAGAAAGGGAAAGAAATAAAAATTACTGCAATAACATATTATGATGGCTAGAAGAACAATGAAAACCAATTACATCAATGAGATAAAATGTCACAAGCTGATAAAGAGAAACTTAGAAATAAATGCACATTAGAATACCTGCAGAACTGTCACTTCTAACATCAGGAAGCTAACATAAACATTACAAAATGGATGACCATTACATCTGTAAATGTGAATTGAGATCCCTGCTGGTAGCATACAGGAGCAGATCTAAGTACAATAAAATGTGCAGTGCTTCAGGCGACTGTGATGTATGTTCAAATCACAAATCTGCTATTCACTCCACTACTCTGCACTTCATAAAATTTACCAGAGTTTGAAGCCTTCAAAACTGTACAATTTTTATGTAAACCATTACCTAGTCACCACATCATCAAAATGGGACAAACTATTTCAAGAGATTCTGTAGTGATTCTAGGTCAATAGCTGTTTACTTCTACAGTCAAACTGTGTACATTTGTGTGTAAGAGGAAGTTTCAAAGCTACAACACCTTGCTTTAAAAACACAAAATGAAAAAACAGAAAGAAAAATGTATCATACTTTTGTGCCACATGTAACCTTCATCCCACCAGATGGCACCTTCTCGCTCTTGCCCTCCCCTCCTACCCTTTCATTTCTCCTGTGTCCTCCACTTTTTGGTCCCTGTCATTGACTTTGATACTGGTGGGCAACTTGCAAGAGTCACAAATTTGGTGTTCAGCTTCCTATTCTAAATTCTGTTTTGGCTGGGGATTGCTGTTTTTAATTTTCCAAGGAAGATTGTGCTTTTTGGTTGTGTTTGTGGCAGTACCCCACACATCATTTGTAATGCTTAAAGTTTATTGAACATTGTAATTGTCACAGAGCCTGGTTTATTGTTCCAAGAGTGTAAGTATTCATAGCTGAGTTCATCCTGAGCTGATACACAAACAATCAAAGATCCACTTTGTTTTTATATCTGATATTGTTAAAAGAATAATTATATCACGTTGAATTATTTTATAATGGTTGTCTTCACCTGTTTTCTTCCTGGCTTCCATGTTATTATGTCATACATACATTTTCCTTTGATAATACTGCCACATTATGTGCACGTAAGTGTTAGGCACTTGGAGCCATTTATAAGGTGGCTAAGTAAGAACCAAAAATTATTAAGCAACTGGAAACAAAACTGTGCATTACTTTTATGGTGGTTCAATGTCAATGTTGAACATTTTTTTGGAGTGGAGATGCAAGTCTTCTGGGATATTATGTCAACTGGTAAATATGTGTCCATACAGAGGGCCAAGTAAGGCTTCATCCTGAAGATGGAAGCACTATGATACTTCAATACTCCAGTAACTATGTGCCAGTCAACATAGCATCACATCCCAGAAGACATGAATCTTTATGAATCTTTACTCACACTGCTGTGAGTAGCTCAGATCTCGTGCTGTTTTGGGGTGTTATTACCATGCTGAAGTCGGCTGCTGCCAGTATTTCAGAGAAACATGCTGCCTCCAAATTGGTTGATGTAATTAAATAATTCAAATATGAACCCAACAAATTTACAGTTTAAATTCATACCTTGTAACCCCTTGCATATAGTACCAATACTGAGTGCTTCTCAACCTTGCCTGCAAGCAGCATATTCATCTGAAATGCTGCCAACACACCTTAATTTCATATACTGAGTGCCCCAGAATGGGATCAAGATTTAAATTGTTCATGTTGATGTAACTATCATTAGTCCTGGAAAGGTTAAAGTAATGAAGTAAGTCAAATATCAACCAAGTAAATTTAAAATTTAATTTCATAGTCTGCAGGCCCTTGCATATAATGCTAACAGTGAGTACTTGTCAACTTTGCTTTCATCTTGATTGTGAACACTTCATATATGGTCAAAAAGTGGGACACATAGTAATCAAAACAGTAGAAAACGATTACAATGATAACAGAAAAAACACAAACAAAAGATTTAAACAAAAACTTATTCATAAATAAAGTTACGCACAAACTTTTTACGCACAACCTTGAACCTCTTACAGAGAGTTGTCAAGGCATGTATCACATTCCACTTGACAGTTTTTCAGTTTCATTATTACAACTTATAGAATGAAAGGAAAATGAGAAGCTGTCAACACACTACTGCTGCAGTGTCCAAAATTTAAGAAACAGTTGCATAAAACAACATATGCCAGCAACATTCCAATTCTGCCATGAATTAAAACTTGATTTTAATACAGACATCTTTGTGACTGCCATACACATATGCTCCAAAGTGTAGAATCTTAATGACACAAATTCGATTCTGTTATACACAGTTTCACACATGTACCATTCTTTCTCACCCTCATTGTTATGCTCTACATCAAATAAACATAAATGCCCTGTAATATAAGTAATATAATCAATTTTACTTTGAATTAACTTCGTAAGAACAATCATGCACCAAACATTTAATTAAAACATGCCATATTTAAAAATGTGTTCATTTATTATTCACACAAACACTGCAAACACACACTCATGTTTATCACAAATTAGCGAAGTAATTTAGACACACACACATTGACATATGTATTACTTTAAAAATGACTTACTCTCTCAGCCTATAACAGTAGTATGATGGAGAAACAACTGTAACCTGAAGCAAATAATGAATTATCAAAATCATCCAAGGGATGGAATGGAACATGGATATTTTCTACCTCTGTTGTTACAGCAATGAAAAACATCATAGCTTAAAATTCAGTATAAGATATTCTGAATTCCCACCCCATCAGGAAATATTTTAGATTTTTCATCATACATGAATACAATATTGCAGTGTTACCATATTTGTTGGCTCTCAATGCGTAAACACATTCGAATATCATTAAACTGTGACAAAGGCTGTTTTGATGTCCACACAATTAGCATACCCATGTTGTAAAATTTCAACATGTGATTTCAAAAGTGTTACAGAATGTACAATATTTTCATATGAATTCCAACGTATGTTTATTAACTGATGGAAAGAAGAGAGCAATGGTCAAAATAATGTTGGGGGGGGGGGGATTCAATGTGTAAAATATAACTTTTTTTTTCTTTTACAATCGTTTGTGTAAATATGTATGAAAGTGGGAGTGAATTAATTACAGGTGGGCTTGAAGGGAATATTAAGGAACAGGATCATAATAATAGCAATGAAGTATCATTACCTCAGCATAAAAATAACATACTGGCCACATAAATTAAAGATCTTTTAATTATCAGTGTGCTGGGTGCTTTCTCTATTTTATTACTCAAACAAAACTTTATTGATAAGTAATTACTGACACTGGGCTTCAGATATCCCAATAAGATAGGGCATATTAGTAGATTAGTTCCATGATAACAACAGGGTTAATGTTACTTGAAAACATATTGACTTTCGAGGTTTGGTGGAAACTCTACTATAGCTACAGTGTACTTAAGTAACGTAAAATTAAGATCAGAATTACAGATTTTTCTATAATCTAGTTCAGTGGTCTTCAAACTTTCACTATCTGTGAAACCCTTGTGACTAAATCTGAATTTTTACGGAACCCCTGTAAAGTAAAATTGTACTTCTTGGGTGTAAAAACAAAATGAAATTTTGGCAAACATGAATTTTTATTTCAAGAAATAAAAAATTTTGCACATTTATAAAAACCAAATTTTATTGTTAGTGATCTACTCCGAAAATACACCCAGTACCAATTATGCACAGGGATGGGGAAGAAAAGATGCAAATATAAGGATGGGGAAGAAAATGAAAATTGTGAATATTATACTTATCAGTTAGATATTGTAACTAAAATCAACAAACACATACAAGTATATGAAAATATATTATAAACGTAGTAATACCTCCTACGTGTTTCTCCACCCATGCGGCCATCCTCAGGGAGGTGCATTACGAAGAATAAATACACTGAGATATTACAAAAGTTATGTGAACCAATGAACATGTAAAATATTAAATATTCAAATTACATGGTTCAAAATGCACATTACAGTTTAAAACACAGATAAAAGTTTGATTCTGGTATGTAACAAATAATATATGTAGACAGTATGTATGCCACCGTCAAAACATAGGATTCCAATGTGGTAGGCTGATACAGTACCATCAACAGTCCTCTGCTTGGATGGTGACATACATACTATCTACATACATTATTTGTTACATACCAGAATCAAATTTTAATTTTTATTAATTTTTAATTTTAATATTTAATATTTTATATGTGCATTGGCTCACATAATTTTCTTAACATCTCACTGTATTTATTCTTTGTAATGCACCTCCCTCAAGATGGCCACAAGAGTGGCTGAAACAAGTAGGAGGTATTACTACATTTATTACATATTTTCATAAACTTGCGTGCATTTGTTGGCTTTAGTTACCACATCTAACTGTTCAATGGACGCCAAAACTAATCCAACTTACCAGTTTCAAATGTGTTTGTTGAACCCCTGAGAATTGCCTGTGAAACCCCATACTACTTCGGAACACAGTTTGAATACCGCTGCCCTAGTCTGTTTTACCTACATTAGTGTTTGTACTTATGAAGAATACAATCTTTAAAAAGCATAAACATTTAAAAAACAGCAATAGGTAAGGTCTATGTGAAATTCAGATCTAACGTACGTTATCGATTATGTGTAAAACCGACGACTGAATTGTGTAACTTACGTATGACATTCAAAACAAACAATACACATATTTGTCATTCCATCCTTACATACAAAAGATATATTAGCTAGTAAAAATATACTGCTATGTTAAACTATGTGATACAAGATTGATTATACATTTTACAATGTTCAGAAAACATATCTCATGTATCCTGAAAATGATATTACCTTTGCCAGTTCTGAGGTGTCCCTTATACACATGGCTGGCCTTAGGAGAAATTGTGCCCTGGGCAAACAAAACTCATGCTCCATGCCCCCAACCTGCAACACTCTGTGCAGCATTAACCATTTCGGTTGTTGAAGCCATTGCACCATCACAACAGCAACAAAGATGGTAGTGGTGGTGGATAATAATAATTTAACTGCCTTATGTTGCCTTTTGCAGCTTTGTGGCGCCTTATATGTCCTTTTCTTATACCTTGGCACTTACACAATGATAAAACAGATGATCTTGAGAATGGGTATTGGCAGCAAGGTGCCAGGTAGTGCACCACCTTGGGATTTTACCACAATTGAAGTTTTTTATTCAATAATTTATGAAATGAAAGAAAAAATTAAGAAAAGCAAAACTACATTTCCCATAATTACCAAGTTTTAGTCTAAGGATGACTTACGTATTTTTACGTGTGACATCCTGTTGTGTGTCACGATATTAAAAGGTAACTCAATATCAGCCTCAACAAAACAAGCTTGTCTAATAGCTACATTTTCTAATAGATAGTTGTATTGAGACTGATCTTGATTTTACACACTCATGACTTACATAGTTGCTATATTTAAATAAAATTTGCAGTCTTCTCGGCTTCTCTGCAATTAAACATTAAAAAAATCTGGCCACTTTACCTACAGGTAATGAGCACCACCTTGCAAGAAATCCTGCTGGGCTGGTAGTCATGATAGATAATGGGGGAAACAATAAGGAACTTGGCAATCCTGCGTTGGTGGGATGGAGTACAACCACAAACCAACCTTTCCCTCCAAACTCAGCAAGCTCAGTTTGGCACCCCTTGCAGTTTGGTGCCTGTGGTCAGTTCCCATTTTGCCCACCCCTTAAAGCCAGCCCTTCTTACACACGTGTTAAGAAAATAAAAACATGCACACATCTAATGGCATTCTATATGTTACTGTGATAATATTTACGAAACCGTTTTTGTGTAATGCTCACTGTACACTGTGCACGTAATCTATCGAAGCTATACAATGACAGATTTGTGTACTGTAACATTTGAACTTTACATGAAACATGTTTTCTAAAAGAAAATGTATAACACAAGACACTGGTATTCTGCACAGTTTTGTGGGACACCACATAAAATATTGGATTGTCTAGTTACTTAAAATTTCACATCAAGACAACTTTAAATTTTTTGGAACAACTTGTTTCCTTATGGAAGATGAATTATGTACAGCTCTTAAAAATAAGGAAGCTTATAAATATTACACTAAAAGTGTGTCTGCACATTCTATTATTTTGAGTACATAAATGTTTGATAGTAGATCTCTTAATACCGATATCATCCACATATGATTACAAGGTACATACATAATATTAGGCATGCAAAAATTACTTAATTTGTAATATCTTGGCTATGTCATACACTCATGCTTAGAAGTTAATTTTAGACAATCTTCAACATGGCAGAGGACTAAACTGGATTTATAAAATGAAAATTTTAAGTTACTACTAAGTTGGAATTAAATATCAGTGTTTAAAAAATATAAGTACTCAAAGTATCAAACCTTACTGTGAGGATTGTTGTCACTTTGCCTCACATATTAAACACTCTCTAAGGAACAAGGAGCAAGATCAAGATTTAAAAAAATCCATAAAATATCCATATATGCATATGTCATTACTCACTTCAGATCCTGTTCAACATTGTGGTATTTTGAACTAAAAGATTTATAAAACTTACTTCTGGTACACAAATTAAATTATACATGACAAGAGTTTCGAATATTAATACATAAATGTGCAGGTTAGCTCAGTGCAGTACTAACATTACACAGTATCATAACTAATGACGTCACTCAACAGCTACAAATTTATCTCCTCCATGTCAATACCTGAGCCAAAAGAAATTTGTGACATTTATGGAAACTGCAACACCTAACATTTCCATAAATTTATCCGATGTAAGGTGAAAGATAAGTTTATGTAATGACTAACATCTTCTGGGATGTGACAGGCTACATGTTCTCACACCCCAGAATAACGTATCCATGAAAAACCCAAATCTCACAGAAGTTTTTGTAGTTCTGAATTGTAATTAGAACTCCCAAATTTTTATGTAAACATATTTTTAAAACTTTTTTAATATCAAGTATGCTGTGTTACTTGCAAACTGTCTATAAATATGGTTCCATGTACCGAACAAGAAATTATATTTTTATTATATTAGACGTTGTGTGTAGTAATTTATTCCAAATCAACGATTTTACCAGAGTTCAATATGTACAGTCACACGCACACAGTTAAGGTGCTAAATGGAAAGATTTTTAGATAAAAATAATATAACAGTTCATCAGAGTTATTCACACTATAACAAAAAACTGCACATGAAATCTGCTGAATAAAAACATGTGATAACATTCAAACCAAGACACCACTTTACTTAAAATCTGGTTAATTAACGTTGTCTCAATACCCTTAAATAAATACGGATTTTCAAGCTCATTCTGGTTTTAAAAAATCTCTTCTTGTCTGTTGAACAAAGTTTTTTTGCTGATTTAAAGTGTCTTGTCATGGAAAGTGAAAATGTTTAAGTTATTTTAATGTGATATAAAACATTCCTGAGTGAATCAAGTCAGTTTGTCAAACAAATAATAATATATAGCAAATATCAGTCACCAACAAATGCACTGTTTCTATGTAGAGACACTATTACGTCATACTACACCAAATCACCCTACATGTTTCGATGCTAATGCATCATCTTCAGGGGTACACTCTTTCACAAGATTACACACTTTACCGTAACAGTTCATACAAGTTAAATGTTCGTTGTCCAATAAGGGTATTGCAGCACAATATTTAGCTTACAAAATCTTCTGATCCCATAAAAATATTAAAAAATTAAAACTTAATTTACACCTTTGTACAATTTACTAGTTAGTATATTACGATATACAATCATCTTCAATCACTTGATCGTAGTAAAATGACAAGTTCAATATATTGACCTGAATAGTGGAGTGATGTATAGACCTGATGTGTGTGTTTTGGTGTGCAGGTCGCAGTCCTCTGGTTTTGTGTGAATGCTTAGATTGGTTGGGCGTGTGCTGTGGAGTGCTGTGTAGTTGTTGGTGACTGATATTTGCTATATATATAGAAATGCACAGTGAAAACAGTGTAAATATAAATAATAATACTTTAGCCTGTACAGTTACTGTAATCTGAATGACATATCTGGAAGACTTGCACCTTCCTGCACCAATAATTTCAAAATGTTGCAGCTGTTCAATCTTTGTATTGTACCTGTAAACAACATTACTTGGCTTGTAATACATTTAACTTGCAAATGCTCTTAAAAATGTGAGAATAAAAGCATATATTCATTTTCAAACCACTACAAATTATAACTTGTAATTTGTATTTTGTGGCTTATGATGAGTATTCAGATGTTTAAAATTTATTGTATTATGATTTTCCGTGACTTCTTTAAATACATGTTCTATGTTTTGTTACACAGATTTGGTTTTGTGTGTGTTGTTACCTGTCTTCCTTTGTCTGTGTTTGTGTATTGTACTACTGTGACTGGTGTCATATCCAGCCATATTATGATATGTTTTGGATCTAAGAAATGTACATGTGTGTATTTGTGTATATGCTCTTGTGTGTGTGTGTGTGTGTGTGTGTGTGTGTGTGTGTGTGTGTGTGTACATACCTATGTACCTATGTGTTATATCGTAATAACAGTTTCAATGCAGTTAATTTCCAGTAAACACGTAAAGGAAACTGCAAATTGAACTGCCTTGAATTACTGACATATTCTTGACAGAAATAAATGTCAAAAATAAACATATGTATTACAAACAGAAAAACAAGGTAACAGTTATAATCAAAAATATTCTGAAACTTTTTATTGGAAACTTGACATCACTGTAAAAGCAGTCCTTTTTCTTGTACCACATTACTCATGTTTTCAAAATTTTTGTGTCACATTCAGGAAGGATACACACTTCCAAAGACTTAAGTCAACAGAAAACTGATGTAGGAAGCATATTCCCCACAATATAATATAAAACAGCTTTGTACATAGATCAGTTACATATGTTACAGATAAAGTATGGGAACAGTTTACATGTAAAGTATTTTACCATGGTACAGTAACCAAATATACTGCAGTACTCAAAAGGAAGTGAACAGTAACAACATACTTTAAGGATGGTCATTTTTCTGGGCAGGTGAACATGAATCATGATATGGCAGTTTTGGAGTTGATACTATATAGCCTGGTACCTGGTACATTTACCTAAAAGAGTACAGGGTGAATGCACACAATTTCTGGATTTGTTTATGAGGCAAATTAATTCCAGCAGTCTTAAAAGTATTTTAAAAATCTGTTTCAAGGTAATGACTAAACAAATTTTCTAATTCAGAACTTCAATCAGCCATCGTAATCTACAAAAGATGGCATTTAAATTAAGGTCAAAACAGTCTACCCATATATACCGTATGTCAAAAAACAACTCACTAATACAACAGTACTTTCCTACACCTGTTACTGCAGCAACTTAAAATTTGACATAGTTACGGTAATATGTGCAGCCAAAAATGAAATTAAAGTGATTTATGACTATAAGATGTGATGAGGGATTTCCAAAGGGCAAGAAGGACCTGCCCAGTATCTCAGCTTAATTTCGTGCATCTCGCTCATATTTAAAATGTCTTCAGATTTTCCTCTACTGTTACAGACAGAATAGTTCCACTGCAGGCAAGAAGATATTACAGTACTTTACAGAAAGCAGTACTGTGCTAATTATGTTGATGCTAAAATAGAAAATACAACTTCAGTCAACAAAATGTTTATGCTTTTCAAAGTGAAATATTGCAAGCATCACCAAATGCTGAAACAACGGCAAATACAGTTATACACACTTATGGCATTTACTTTCAATGAAAGTGAAAGGATTAATGTTTGTTTGTACCCAGAAGTGGGCTAGCCATCAACTATAATGTATTTTTTGATATCTGCAGGCATACGCTGTGCATTATCTCATTACCATACGTTGCCACAAAGTTAGGTTCTTATTGTGACCAGCTTCAGCTTCAAAGCTCACACAATACTGTAATCCTGTCAGATAGTCACAGAATTGTAGTTCATGATGTATTCTTCCATTCCATTGATTTATTAAAAACAATTTTATTTACCATGAAAATCCATTCATACTGAAACTCTTCATGAGTTTTATAACATTAGATCTTATTTAGAAGATGTACACGTTTTCAAATATTTGAAGTGAAAACTTACTTTTTTAAAAGCCTTCACGGCATGGAACTATGTAAGAAAAAGTACATAGTAGATATTCTAGGTGACTAACACAATAGTTTGTCAATTTTAATGAATATAAAACCTGATTCTGAGCATATCATTCAGGAAGATGAAAGAGGATTTAATATTGTTTAGCCTGGATGTCATATAGCCAGTTTGAAATACTCATTTATATTAAATGTTTGCCAAAAAGCTCTACTGCAATAATGTAACCCAAGTATCATGCTGCCAGAAAGCCACAGACATAAATGAGGAAAGATAGTACAAATTTTCTGTCACTGGCAGTCATCTACAAAGTATCTGACAGCAATCAAAAGCAACATTATTGGCATATATTTTTTTTTTGCACCTGTAAGTTCTCAAAACTTAAGTTCCTGGATTTTTCTACTGAATAACATATAGGACAATTGAAGTCTTCTAGGATGTGACACCTTGTAGCCTGCTAGACAAGTACAGACATTGAGGTGAAATATGCTGCCTCATCTTGAAGGTTTTCTTTTCCTCTGAATATGGAGATGGCAGGTTCTTCCAAAATGTTGGCATATATCTACAAACCCCAAAGCATCATAGTCCAGAAGACAGCCTTCACAGTCACTGCTGTAAGGAGCTCATATCTCAGATGAAACAGAATCACATGATGTAGGCACTTCCTGTACCATGTGACAGAAAACTGAGGACAGACTAAATATATGACAGTGTTTATAAAGTATGGTCTTTTGGGATGTTGTGCCATGCAGTTCAGTAGATTGGTACCAGTGTTTTGGAGGAACCTTCTGTCTCCATCTTCAGGGCAGAAGAAGTATAAGTACTGAACTACACTACACAGCATCACATCCCACATAACTCACTGTTACAAGAACTGACATCTCTCAAGAAGCATACTGTAGTAAGAATATACTTATTTAAGTACAGAAGAAACAAGTAGGAAGCTCAAAGATATTCGCCTGAAGCATACTGCTGGTCTGCTGTCAGTAAATTTTCCTTGGTGGCTAGTAGATTAAAATCATATTTCTGGAGCCCAGAACACAGATAATTCTCATATATGAAGATGATAAACGAAAATATTGTGCACACAGCGGCACAAGAAAGTGAATAAAGAGAAAAAATGTTTAGTCACGAGAAACAGCTAAGATAAAGAACATATTCAATTAAACAAGATTTGTTGGGAATAATCTCTATGCATTAAGTACAAAGAATGTGATACATTCCTGTGGGTCACAAAGAAATTTACAAACAATGAGATGACATTTTTATCTGCAGAATTGTCTGTAGATGTTTCCAAGAACATGCATGTTTTTGAAGAGACACTCTGATCAAAATCGCAGCGAAAGCTATCATACAGTTCATGACAGTCAAATCAGCAAACCAGTATGTGTCATCTCTTGCATCAGTTCTTATCTAGAAATTAAAATTATTTATACAGATTACACTCTCTGGAGAACTCACTTTGGAAGACTCTATTGACCTGTCATAAGACAGATGATGTGATGATGATGATGATGATGACGATTATGACTATGATGATGACGATAATACAGACATTCACACACATCATTACATAAATGCACAAAAATGATCTTTTATTTTGGACATTTTAACAAGAAATCTGCTAATATATTTACCAACTGTTTGTAAATCTCATTTCATAAGAAAAAAATCCTCCTTTCAAATTTCAAGAGTATACATGTACAAAGGAGTACAGATGTTGTGGCTACTCTTAAATTTGAACGTCATGGAACATATGTTTACTGAACTACAATCTTGACACCTTAGAACCCACTGCAGTTATCATGCACAAGCTGGCATCTGGTATCACGTTCCATAAACACACTGACTATGATTGCCTGAACTTTTCACATTTCACCTTCCCACGTACAGTTTTCAGAGAAATGAATCACGTTAAAAAGTAGGAATATCAGCTGATACCAATAAACTGAAAAGACAGAGTGGGAGAAAATATTTGATACTGATATAGATTAAGGATATAAATTATGTAATTTCTTAGTAGCATAAAATTGCTCTTACTTATTTGAAAGCAATGAAAACTGAATGTCTGCCCACTACAGACAATTTGGATAGATATTTCACTTGGTTATTGGGAACACATAAATATATTAATAACCATAACAGCTGTGTAACATAACTATATTATCAGCAATATACAGTATTTAAGACTACATTACTTAAATTATGGCAGAAGTTGTAATGAAAGGTACACCTTCCACTACACAGGTGCACCTGACTTAACACAGCAGATGCATTCGTGAAAGGGTTGTATTTCCTACTGGTATAGTGGTATGGTAACATATTCTAATTAGACAAGACAGACAAAGGCACAAAAAAATTTAGCATCTAAAGGATAAACATAGGCACATACCATGACAAATCAGTGAAAAAGTCATGTTTTTACATCAAAATATATGAAATGAAGCAAATAAAAATTATCTCATATAATCCCTCAGAGCTGAGTGCTTAATCACCTGCACTGTATTTCCATACTCATGTCAGTGCTGTCTCCCCAGAAACAGGACTGCTGTCAGCTTACAGAGATGCCTGTGGTTCTGAGTCATCCCAGAGGCCGGCAGATTGTTAGGTCCTCATCCACGCTGAAGACCAAATGCATTATGGACAGTCCAAAGTTTAGGAAACACTGGTTCCAGTGCTGTGACACTGCATGTAAGAATGCTTTAGACACAAAAATTTAACTTCCTCTGCACAGCATTAGAACCGGCATAACCCAGAGCCTAGTTGTCATGGTCACCTGTACATAAAATAGGTACTTGGTGATATTGACAACCCACTTTGATACTCATAGGAGATCCCGACATCCATATTAAAACACAAAAGCTTCAATACAACAGATCACTAAGAAAACTCAGAATTATGCAGATTTCCCTTTGGCTGTAATTTGTTTTCCAAGAGACTTCCCACCAAAACATTGTTATCTTCATTTCCCACACCCAAGCTAATGATCAAACTGCTGTAACCTGTAACCTATTACAATGACATAATGACTGCAGACAACATATATTCAACCTAAAAGTCAATATAAAAATGCAAGATAAACCTGCCTGCACACATCCAAAATATTAGCTCAAGAAGTAATATAAACTTGCTCCTATTGCATGAAATGTCACCATATAATTCATCAACATGTGTACTACGTGGCAGTAATTTTGACAAATACAGGAAGTACAACAAACAAATTAATTTTAGATAAGAAAGAAAGAAAGAAAGAAAGAAAGAAAGAAAGAAAGAAAGAAAGAACACTCAATGCTAATCTTCAAATCTGATAGGAGAAATTATAAAAAAAGACACAAATTTCACTAATTAACAAATTAATAAATATGTAGCCTACAGTAATGGGAAAATAAAAATCCTTATTTAAAATGAATAGGGTGAATTAATGAAGAAAAGATAATACACAGGAGATTAAAAATGTATCACTCTACCTCTTTACTTATCTCAATTTTGTATGAATTTTCTATCATTGTGAAGAAGTCAACACCTCAGGACTCTGAAATTAAAATTATACAGTTTAAATACAAACAACATATAAGGATTCTGGGCTTAAAGGTAGCAACATTTCTGTCAGTAACTGGACACATGTGTCTGCAAACATTAACTATGATTAAAGTCATTGATACCAACACTACACATACAAAAGAAAAACAAAGGACTGCTTTAAACAAACAGGAAAACAAGTAGTTATTGTATTTGCACTGGTATGAGGACATTTTTACTGTATGACAAAAATTTCTAAAGACAGAAAGGCTCTCAAATTTGCACTAGATAGGGCTTTCATTCTTTTCAATGCAAATGTAATGCATTGTTTTTCAATAAATAATGAAATCAACAATACAAATGCATTTTCTTTTGAGTGAAAAAATCATCGCAGCTCAAAAAATAAACTGAATTTCCAGGTGCCTATAAATACATCCCACTTAGGTCGCCAAGATAAACAGCAAGATGGCATCATCGCTCATAGATACTGTTAACATGACAGTTTTAATTAGAGTATTTTTGTGTTACACCAGAAAGAATGACGCAGGACTCTGCTGGCCCAAAAATTCAGAGAATTGAGCATTAAATAATGAACACCAAACCTACTTGTTTGGCAACAGGAATTCAAAACAATTAAAGGGTCACTGTTGGGAAATATGATGAATCAAATACCAATAAATTTGAAATTCTAGTCTAGTACCCAATATTTTACTGTAAGATGCTTCATTGTCTATCTCCATTCCCCAGTCTTATCCCTGCATTTCCTTGCAAGTGATATGCAATTCCATTGTTCATAACAATCCTCACATCTCAGTCAACACTCCACAGGTTTTGTAGTCAGCACTCTATCATTCAAAAGTTTCACTGACACCAGTACTACCCACTGATCTATACTCATATTCAGCAACATGAAACTTGGAAGAGCATACAGCTGTAAGTACTTTGTACAAAGATTCCTATCTTGTGTTAAATGGATAAAAATATTATTTTTCATCAAGTGGAGTTAATTATGATTGCATTTTATTTCTTTTTGGGGTACTTACTGATGCTGCATCAGTGCAGAGCCTACACAATGTTCCATAAAATAAGAAGCTAACTACTTACGTTAAGTGAAAAGGATGAAATGATGTTTTACTCCTGTGTAGCATTCTGGATCTAACCCACAAAGAGAAAAGCATAAAAACATTCATGTCTACCTGGCATGCTTGCATCTCCCCAATCAAGACTCAGGTATCATCATAACTGGAAATTTCTTTTCACTCTTTGAAGTAAAAGGAAGCAAGCTGAGTGGGAAGCCATATTTAAATCTGAGCTTTACAATTTCACATCACAAATCATATTTGTGGGGAGTGGAATGAAAGTTTTATATACAATGAACAAAATTTTATTTTACTATGTAAAGTACAAAGGTGACATTTTACAGAAAAATGTATTTGCCACTATTCTGCATACAAAGTTGCCATCTGGAACCTCCCTGATAAATAACAAACAATAATATGACTAATACTTAAGTCTTAATGGTCTACTGTACCAAATCTATGTTGATGAACATTTCCCCTGGCTTGCCTTTTCATTAACAGCAACATGATTTCATGGAAAGAAGTTTAAAAGTGAATGAAGAAAATACATCTTCAAACACATGTCACCCTTCATTGCTTTGAAAGCTTCCAGCTTGTACTTTATCTTCCATGTAATTGTCACCACTATCACTGCCTAATAATCTGGCAATAAGCACCTGGAACACACACAATGCCACTTTTTGAAAATTGTTTAACACGTCACAAAAGTTGCTATTCTCGATGATTTCTTGTCTGGGGGGCAATAAAATAAGTCTTGGGAACCTGCTGAAGTAAAATTCATCACCATCTATGTTCATGATGCCGACAAAATCCTTTTCTCCAAGAGCTGACTCTTGTAACATAGATCCTAGAAGTTCCATCCATAGGGCCTTTTGTTATCTGGCTTATATCGCTGATCACTTCCCATCATCTTCCTTATCACATGGAAATTGGTTGACTCACAAACTGCCTACATGCAATCTGTCACACAGGTTGTTGTATCTATAGTTGTGAAATCAGTCTTAAATCACAGTGGGAATACCACTGCAAATTCCATGTTTTCCATGCGATGTATATGCTGAATCACGACATAAATACAGCCAATAGACATTTAAAAATATGACAAAGATCAAACATCTGGGAAGAAAACTAAATTAACACTGCATGCATGAAGATACTATGGACAGACTGATTTCAGGGAATGCCTACTACCATTTGGTCCCGAATCTTTTTTCTTGCTGTTTGCTCTCTAAGAATACAAAGATTAAAACACCAGTGTACAGAAACATAATATTGCCTTTTCTTTTATATAGGTGTGAAACTGGATCTCTCACATTACAGGAGGAACACAGGCTCAGGATGTTCAAGAATAAGGTGCTGAGGAAGATATTTTGGCTTAAGTGAGAGAAGGTAAGAGGGGACTGGAGGATACTGCATACTAAGAAACTTTACAATTTGTGCTCTTCATAAATATCATTCAGGCAATGAGACCAAGCAGGATAAGATGAATGGGACATGTGAGATACAGGGGGAGAAGAAAAATGCATACAGGGTTTTCATGAGGAAATCTGAAGCAAAGGGAGCACTTGTAAGGCCTTGGCACAGATGGAAGAAATATTAAAATGGATCTCAAAGAAACAGGATAGGAAGGTGTGGACTGGATGCCTCCTGACTCAGGACAGAGATATATGATGGGCACTTGTAAACAGCAATGAACCTTTATGTTCCATAAAATGCAGGAAATTTCTTGACTTGTCGAGGAACTGTTAGCTGTTTAAGGACTCCGTGCCAGGGAGTCAGTCAGTCAGTAGGCAGGTTAGTTAGTAACAACAGGCTGTGAACTTCACTGGAATCTTGCCTTACCCTCACTTGCCAATATTTCACCTTTCCAAGAGCTGAAGTTGCAGACAAGAACAAAAATACAAAAACACACCTTTAAGTGTCATTTTAACACTGCATTTCATATACTCATGACAGCTATTTTCTGTCTAGGTACTTACAAAGTTCTGTAAACTGAGTGGAGATCAGGTGAATGACAGGACAACTGCTGAAACTCAGGTAACACATTCAACTGCACACATTTCATACATACTGTTATTACACCATCGTTTTCTTAGTTAGCTTTATAGACATAACATATGTATTTTATGCATACTTACTTTTATTCCAAACACTTTTGTCTGAAAGTGACTACTGAACAAAATACACCCAAAATATTTTGGGCCTCCAAATTAATAAAAATGATAAAATTTCCACATGCTGTATCATACAACAAAAGCACTACATATGAAATTTCATAAAAATCCAACAACAGTTATACATAAATGTTTACTTGTGCCTTTAAGTAAACTGTCCCTTAAAATGAAATAAAATGAAGAAAATTTACACATGGTAAAACTCATATGCTACCATATCTGAATACCACGTTTCATGAACATTTGAAGGCATATTCAAGAGCTCCCAAACTAACCACTAGGACTCAGAACAGCATGTAGTACAGCTTTCTGCCATTAGACACCATTATATTGCTATCTTCTGAATCAGTCTAGTAAGTTTTGCAGCCATAGTTCTCTGCACTAATTCTCAACAGATACTTCTTGTTGTGCGTGTGATGTGCAATCTGTGGTTTTCTAATGGCAGATTTGAAGGAACAACACATTTGCATCAGGTTTTGCTCCAAACTTGGGAACCTACATCCAGAGACAAAACCTGGGTTTACTGCTATGACGCAGCAACATAACAGCAATCCTTTTAGTGGCAATGCCTGTCCTTTCCCCATCCAAAGAACACACAGCAAATCAGGCGTGATCATTTTTTACTGTAAAGGCATTGTTCATCAGCAGTTTGTTCCTACAGGCCACACGATGGGCTAGGATTACTACTGGGAGGTTTTGCAATGTCTTTGACAGCAAGATGGCCAAAAGCATCTGGCAGAACCATGACTGGTTGGTTCACCATGACAATGTGCCAGTGCACACTGCTTTGTCAGTGTAGCAAGTTGGCTACTAAAAGCACAGCTCTAGTCTTCCATGCTCCTTATCCACCTGATTTGGCCCTTTGTGATATCTCCTTATTTCTAAGAATGAAATTACAGCTACAAGGGCACTGTTAACACAATATCTCTGGAATTCAGAACAACTACTTAACATCCTACTTGCAATTCCAAAAAATCAGTTCCAGCAGGACTTCTAGGAGTGACAAACATGCCGACCATTGCATAAACTCAGAAGGGGACAACAGCAAACAACAAAGATAAACATATATTTTACTATTAACTCAGTCTGGGAACTTTTGGATATGTCCTCATATTTAAGGGCTCCACATGGTAAGAGTTCATTTAGGCCCTTAACATGAATAAAATTAAACTAAAACCAGAATAACTCCACAAAATTTATCTTCTGTACTTAAATCTGACCAACATCCTGAATCTGAAACTGCGACTTAACCCCATGGCTTTGAATCTAGTATCACTTCAACTGAACACGGAAATATGTGAGAATGACGGAAACTCAAGGACACATAGAGGAGTGGCTGTTATATCAACTCACATATTTTTTTTGCATTTCTCTTATATTCTGTGTTTTTAGCTGTCAGCTATTTCTCTTCTCACATAAACCCATACAATCAGCAGCTGAATGTACACCATTTATATGAATAAAAACAGTTCTCAAACTTCCAGTAGTACAGTAAAACCCTGTTAACTTAGCACCACATAATTAAAAATTCTGTACAACTGTAAGTAACTGTTAATCCCTGCCTAAAAAGCATATGATTTTACATGCCTTCTAATGTAAATAATGTGACACTTGGTTAATTTGTAATTTAAAATAATAATTAATCCTGCAAATACTACAAAAACTGAATATGAAATGTAAATACTTAGCAAATCAACCGATCCTTATCTTTGCTGGATAATTGGTGCACCCTTAGTAATTTTTCAAATGTTGTGAATGTGGCTGACCTTATATGAAGTCATTCACATGAAGAGTGTAAAGATGGGTTACCACCCTCTCCCCACCACATCTGCCTCTGACCCTTTCGTCTCCTTCCTCCTGGTTTCCCTTCTGGTGCTAGCTCAGTCATGGGGCTTAGTGGCCCACCAGCCATTGAGATAGCATCAGCCTGAGACATGGCACTCATCTGGCTGAATTATGTACTGCCTCTGATTTCACTTTACTATGTACTGCAGCATTAGTTTCCAAATTACAGGAATCAAACAGCATATGCATGTTGCTGTCAGGCATGCAATACTGCAGGTGATATGGAGCCGAGTATGTAGGTGAGCAGTTGCACCTCATTTGATCACCCAGCAGCCATTATTATCTTTGTTTTGTGCCTCATGATTTGTATGAGAGGCATATTTTGTGTTTTTTTATTTTCAGCTCTAACAAGAACAGTTCAGATTTAATGGCACATCTATCCCATTACTTTACCACATAGTCCCTCCCACAACTGATGAGCTTCTCAATCCTCTGTTGACAGAAGTCAGTGTCTTGTGTTATCAGCCATCATGTCACAACTCTTTACACCTTGCAATGATCTTTAAATTTGTGACCACTAAGAATTTGCTTAAGCAATAGAAACAGATGATAATTGCTTGGTGACAAATTCCCCTCATGTAATCAATACCAGTGTAGGTTCTTTAGTTATGAAATTATTTAATCACTGACCCTCATATATCAACATATGTTCATCTTTGTATATACTCATATCTCCTATCACATCACATCCTCCTTTCATATAACCTTACTTGCTGTGACATGTGTGATGTGTTTAATAACCTTGTAGGCCTCCACTGTTGTGACACAGCCATGCTTTAGCCCCCCTTCCCCAGTGGTCTGCCTGGTAAGATGGAAAGGCAGTGAAGGAGTGAGTAGTTATTGTAAACATTATTGGAAAAGATCAGTTTCTTTGCAAAATTGAAAAAGAACACAATATCATGTCACCTGTATTGTGAAATGTGCTATAGCTTCTCTATGATTACCAGTAAAGTGTGTACAGGAAGAACAAAGTGATCTGATTGAGTGGTAAAAGGAAATGTAATGGAAAGACCATGCTAGATATTGCTCAAATGTGTTGAATTCCACAAGGACTGCCAACATACCTACAAAGATGGGGATCTGACTAGAAGACAAGGTACAGAAGACGCAGAAATTGTTCAAAGGAAGATACTCAAACCAGCTAAGCATTCACAATTGGAAGATAAAGAACATAAATAATTTTACCACACTCATGATAAATTCCTACAGAAGACCCTGCATTCTACGTGAAAACCAGGAATATTGCATTCAAAATGAGAATGAGTTTTAAAAGTTCAAATGGCTTGCTGCAAGGGTTTAAGTACAGGCACAACATAGTGTCAATGATAATTACAGGTGAACATTCTTCTGTGGATGCAGGAATTGCTGAAAAGTGCTGTAAGATATGGCACCACTACCTGAACAGTATGTGTCACACGAATCATTGTGCACAAAAGAATACTGTTTCACAGTGCTCAACTTAATAAATTATTGATGAAAGGTGTACAAGAACAGGCTGATGTGTTGGGTAAGCACACTACCCATATGAATTCTGCAACCACAAACATTACAGTGGACAATCTCTGAATACCCACAAAAAATCATCTTGAAAAAATGGCCATCCCTGACTCTTGAGTGAAGAGTAAATCATCAAGCAGGCAGAAGCAGGAGAAGCAGCTGGTTACTTCCAATTGGGAAAGAAGCCCTTAGAGGATTGTCAATATTGGATTCAAAATACTATAAACCAATGTGAATGACAGCATTGGAATGCTGCGGGAACAATGTGAAGGTTTGCTTCAACACATACAGAGAGCTTCATGAACAGAAGAATGGATTCATATTTTGATAAACAATGATGTAACATGACAAATCATATTAAGTTCTGATAATTGTGCATTAAAGCTTCAGTCAAATTTGCAATATTAATTTACATAAAATTAAACATTTATAACACAGAGTATATTTACTCATATTTTAGATGTAAAGTTTAACCTATGTTACCAGCGCAACATACTCCTGACTTAAACACACCAATTCCTATGCTCAGATGGCACATTTTAAAGTTTCTATATTTTATTTTCAAACACTCTGAATTAACATGGTTTTACTGTGTGGACTTTCATTTCACCAGTTTTTTTTGGTCTATGTTTGTCTAAGGCAGAATAATAAGAAAGAAAAAGTAATACTGACCCACATTATGAATAACCACATCTAAAATTATGGAACAACTTGACTAGTGTTCTACTATCATTCAGTTGCCCAACACCACAAAGCACTTTCCATTCTAGAGGCAACAATTAGATTATTCAGACAAAAAAATTGGATTCATCATAGGCATAAAACAGAGAACAGACCTATTATTCAAAAAAGAATTTTCAGGGTCTCAAACATTCTGAATAACATTTGAAAACAATACAAGATGAATGGTGCTTTAATTAGGAATAGTAAGTTACTCATTAACTGGACATTTAATTTAGGGTGACCAGATATTCCATATTTTCTGGAACAATATCATATTAATGCACAGTACTCTGGAATCCCAAATATGGTTTCCAGGACAGTTTGCTGTCCAAGACTAATAATGTCAAGCTATTACACGTCTAAATTTTGGACAGTTTTATTGTTGTTTGTTTATTTGGTTATTTCACAACATAGCACAAACTGCTGAACTGCTGAGGTTAGATAGAGTCAATGAACTATGGCTAGAAATACAATGGAAGACTCAGCAGATGTGTGGGAGGAAGCAGTTACGGACAATCTCCAGGAACGATACAGCGAAATTCAAGTTCTTACAGTAGTGAATATTAGGATTATGGCCCTCTGGGACACAACTCCATGTGGTTTGACAAATAGGTACCAACATTTAAAAAAGATAAAGACAGCACATTCCTCATAGATACTGATATCTATCTAGCAAACTACATGGTATCATATTAAATAAAAATGTAAACTTCACTATAATAGATTTCACCCAGGTTGAGTAAAACATTGCACTTCAGTCTGAATATCCTATCTCAACTTTCAAACTTAAACCATAACCTGTGAAATGTGAGATACATAACCACTGTGATTGAATCTTCAATAGGAAATTTTTACAAAGAATCCTATTGTTTTAGGCATAACCCTCCCATCATTTATGCTTTACGGTCAGAGAAGAGGCAAATCTAAATTCCCTTGTACTATGGGGCTAGTGGCCAGACTTTAATGCTGGAGTAATGGTATTATCACTGATGAAATATAATGCTCAGCCCCTCACTGTAAAATGGTAGCCTCTTATATGCCACAATTTCCTCCACATCGCCAGCAATCTACTATTCAAAATGATAATCACAGTCTTTGTCACTGAATAACCTAAGAACAAACAACACTTTAATGTTTGAGATTTGTGTCCAAAATCTGGTCACCATACTACAATATGGAATTCACAAACAAAAGTCATATCATGTCAAACCATTCTAACCTATTCAATGTATCACTGTCAATCACTATTGGTCTGCCACCAGACTCAAGCAAAACCATTTACCTAAAAACAGAACTCACTATATTTAACAAGAGTGATTTTAGGGTAAATGTAAAAATTCTTTTTAATAATAATAACATATTCAAAATAATTTAACTGCCTTTCAATTTTATATTACATTTTAATTATATATTACACTTTCATGGTGACTCATTCCTTTGTAATTTCAGTTACATTGAATTTTGATTTATTTTTATGACTTCCACCATCACAAGCTTTCTCAATGTGATGCATATAACGTGTATATTTGAGTACTGCAACTCAAAAAATTACATCTCTAAATGGAAGTACACTAAAAACTACACAGTTTTACCAACACTCTGTATCTGAATTGAAGTACCTAATTTTTCATAACAGATAATAGTGTCATGGGACATTTACTATGAGAAAGTGAATTGGAAACATTTACTGCTGTAGCTGAAATAAGGAGCAAAGTAAAAACTATTCCATCATGTAAAATGAACGCCTAAAAGTTCTAATCACATTATCACAACTTCACCAAACATAATAAAATGATGCACTTGCTCACTGTTGACGAAATTTTTCATTTGAAATATCTGGTATTTCATATTAACATCACTGTAGACATGAGTTTAACACATTTCAGTAACAAAGCAACTCCCGGCCACCCTGAACCACTCAAAACAAAGGAAAAATTCCATGGTCTGGCACATCTCAGTCTATACCAGAAAGTATCTGAAGACTCACCAGTGTGCTACCAAACCTGCAGTTGTCCCTTATCATATATGGCAACAGTGACAGGATGCTCAACATGAGTAGGCTTAATACAATGGAATATCCCACTCTGATCTGCTGTGGCGCTTATTCATCTGAACACTCCTGTCCGCTACATCTTGTCATCTCTCATCTCCAGGAACTGAGCATACACATCACGTGAGCATTCTCCCTTGTTGTTGAACATGAATTTGTAGTAACTACCATCTGCACATACCACTGTCAACAAATAGCATTCAGTGAGAAGATGAACAATCTGTGTTTTATGTTCAGTGCAACTTATTACTCTAACAGTAAAATACATGCAAAAGCATGTCCAGTGCCGAGCAATATATTAACCCTTCAAAGGCAAATTCGATTAGAACCACACAGACAGTACACTCAGTCTCCATCATAAAAAACAACGCATTAATGCTGTAAAGGGAAATACAGCCAAACTCAGTTATAATGTCATAAAAGGGATGGAATTTATTTTGTCGGCATAAACGAGTGTTGTTACAACTGAAGAGTGTGACATCACGGTTAACAGTGATGAATTACAGTAAAACTCATTTAAGAAGTCCCCGGTTTAACAAAATTTCCTGCCTAAGAAGTCAGGATAAAAAAGCACCAAAATCCTCCCATCTGATTAACATTACATGTTGCCTTTTTAATACATTCCCACATAAGAAAATTTCCTGCCTAAGAAGTAACAAATCTGACGACAAAACAATTTTTTTTACCCATTTAATACATTCTCTCTTTCAAAATCTTAAAGAACTTCCCCAAGTTTCCATTCATTCCATTTCCAAAATGCAGCATTCAAATGGCGCGGTCAGTTCACAGAGGTTAATCTCCAAGGTCATTTCCCCCACGTTTCACACAGGGGAATGGCGCAACCTCACGGCTGACACAGGGGTGTTGTATTTCTTCCGCGATGCACAGACTGTAGTCAGTCCCCACTACTTGGTCTCTCATGACAACCGAAAAATTGTATCCTGCAGCTGGAAGCTGATCCTAGCTGTTCTGTGACCTGCATAAGCCTGCATTTGGCAACAACTGGCATGTAACAGAGCTCACTTGCTGCTTCAGCTGCCTTGGACTTGGAGGAAATGAAGGCAGCCAATAACATTTGAAGATGTTTAGGCATGCGCTAGTCAAAGTGACACGATATTCCACGTTGCTGGAGGGACAGCAGTTTGACGCGAGATAAGTGAGCGGTCAATTGTGACAACTTGTTTAAACGTAATTTATCAGCAGTAATAAAAAATGAGTCACGGTGTAGTGTGACTGTGAAACATTTGTGGCAACTGTGTGCAGATAAGTTACACCAGCAATTCCAGAAAATAAATTCAAGACACTGCACAGTTAGTGAAAGTAACTGGAACTACTGATCACCCCTTATGGTCTACCTAAATGCAAACCTATGAAAGCTGAAGATGTATACTGGTACTGCTTTTGAAAAAAGAGCAACAGCCCATGCTTGAAAAATATTTCAAGGAAAAGTAAACATCTGGAATGAAATATGAACTTGTGAATGATAAGTCAGTAACAGTATAGGTAAAGGTGTAAATAAAACTGTGAATGAAAGGTTACAGACAAAATAGTTAAATGGTCAGAAAAGAGTGAGAATGTGTTAAACTAGCTGCAAATTATACAAATTCAGCATACATATGTAATAAGTTCACAAAAAATTTACAAAATGGAACTTTTCGGTCCTATCCTTTTAAGAAATTTCCTGCTTAAGAAGTCAGATTTCCTTGGAATTTTCAAAAAACGTCTTAACAGGGCTTTACTGTAATTGGTGCAACAGAATATCTGACACTACAGGCAAGGTGTCATATAAACTGATGTCATTATAACCAGGTTCTACTGTAATTGATGTTTGTTCTACCACACAAAACATGAAAACACACTCCATGGGCAAAATGTAGAATTTCTGAATGTTAAACCAGGTGGTACATAAAAAAACACTGGGTTTAGGTATTAAGGAAAACACATGCTCATACATGTCAGTATTTCTACAGTGTCCAGTATGTGTTGCCTGGAAGGTTGGTGTGAAACCACAACCACTCACTCAGCGCAGCCACTCTACAGGCCAAGTAATGAACCTGGTATCTCCCAAATATTAAGCAGTTCTACCTGCTGAGCAGAAACATCTGATGTATTGAATTCAGTCCTCACACAAAGTACAGAAAATATTTTTCACTTTTCTTTGAACTGCAACAACATACTGTGAAACCCCTGTTTTACATCCACTACTTACCTCTTTTGCACTGGGTGGAGCGCCACAAGACCAGAATTTAAATGAAATGCTGTCATCTTAACCTGATGTTCGCATTTTATGCATCACACTGTGTGACCGGATATACCTAACATTAGGCACCCAAAGTTAAACATTGTATTTGCAACATTAATATTCACTCACATTTTAAATGGTTTGACAAAGTGCTGTTATAAGGCACCATACAGCTATTTTAGACTGCATAATTTTCACGTCCTTGATCCTGCTGCACTCTCCCTGATCTTACATTCAATTTGTGGTGGTCCCTACAGAAGCGTAAAAGAGGGGTTTCAATGTAAATAACAACACAGCAGTCAGCAAAGAAGTTAACATTTTCAGGAATCACAGAATATTGGAAATGGTTTAAGCCACAAGAGTTGGGGCTTACCTATTACAGAGTTGTTATCTGTTCCGAAGGCACACATACACTGTGGTCCCCCAGGAACTTGGAACTTGCAGAAGCTCCAACTTGAACTGAAATATTTAGGCAGGAAAGTGGCAGATGCAAGGCTGCAACAAATAACACAAGGCTACACCATTAACCCTTTACACGAGGCGTGTTCAAAAAAAGACCGAACTTTTTAAATAGCGCGCCAACCAGCACAGAGGGCGTGCTGCGGCTACTGAGCGCACCTAGCGGCAGGTTTTGACAACAAACTGCCATTTGCCCCATTTCGCTATGAGCATTAGTCATCGAGCTACATCCGCTGAACTGAGCACATGCACAAGCTGTTCGTCGGATTAGTGACAAAGTGACAATGAAAGAGCTTGAAGAACAATGTGTGTGTGTGAAATTTTGCTGCAAACTTGGTAAAAATTTTACAGAGACACTTCAATTGCTTAACCAAGCATACAGGGAGGACTGTATGAGCCGAACGCAGTGCTATGAGTGGTTTAAGCGTTTTAAAGAGGGCAGAATGTCGGTCGATGAAGATCCCAGGTCTGGACGACCTTCCACATCAACAGACGACAACCATGTCGAGAGAGTTCGTGCTGTGATTCGTGGAAATCGTCGTTTAACTGTCCGAGAAGTTGCTGACGAAGTGGGCATCAGCATAGGATCTTGCCATCAAATTTTGACTGAAAAACTTCAGATGCGTCGTGTCAGTGCAAAATTCGTGCCGCGTTTGTTGACTGACGATCAGAAAGAGAACCGTGTTGATATCAGTCAGGAACTGCTTGCCAATGCAAGTAGTAATGAAAACTTCCTTAAGAACATCGTAACAGGAGATGAGACGTGGGTTTACGGCTATGATGTTGAAACCAAGATGCAATCGTCGCAGTGGATGGGAAAAGGGTCTCCTCGACCAAAAAAAGCACGGATGAGTCGGTCAAAGATCAAGGTGATGTTGGCTGTGTTTTTTGACTGCAAAGGCATTGTCCATCATGAATTTGTACCACGTGGTCAGACGGTAAACAAACAGTTGTACCAGGACTTTTTAGCGCGTTTGAGGGATGTTGTGCGCAGGAAGAGGCCTGAATTGTGGGAAAACCAAACTTGGATGTTGCACCACGACAATGCGCCGGCTCACGCGTCGCTCCTCATCCGCAGTTATCTGGCAAAACATCAGAAATCCGTTGTGCCCCATCCACCCTATTCTCTGGACTTAGCCCCAGCAGACTTGTTCCTGTTTCCCAAACTTAAAACCACTTTGAAAGGACGTCGTTTCCAAACCATAGAGGAGATTCAGGAAAATGCGACAAGAGAACTGTGCGCGATCACAGAAAGTGCGTTCCAGGAAGCATTCCAACAATGGAAGAAACATTGGGAACAGTGTATCGCCAGTAGAGGGGACTACTTTGAAGGGGACAGTGCTTAAAATGTTGTAAAATGAGCAATAAAGTCTTCATAGCAAAAGTTCGGTCTTTTTTTGAACACGCCTTGTATTTCCTTTTAACAGACATGCTGCATGGACTCATTTTCATAATTTGCCTGTCAGCAGCATCCAACATGTTCAGTACCACACTGTGTGTAATGTTATGCAGTCATTCAGTATTACCATGAGCATCAATAATGTCATTAACTTTGGACAGACTTTGCATCAACAATGCAGGGTACTACACAAGCATTTGGTACGCTGTGCAAGATGAATATCTACACTTTCTGTTCCATTTAGCATTCTCACCAATCATGATGTGGCAAATTAAGCATCCAGTCATGGTGTGGCAAATAAAGCATCCAGTCATGGTAGGGATCCTGAAAAGTGCCATTCACTATCCTGGTTTTCAAATTCACCCCATCACGCTTCCTGCTCAGTTGGAACAAGATCTGTTCCCTCTCTCCTTCTGCATTTCCGATTGGGCACATTCCTTGCAACCTATCCACATAACCGACCTATTTCACTCTCTGAATCACTTCAGCATCTACTGAGACATAGTCCATCAACTGAATATGATGGCATGTTCCTCTAAAATGTCAGTGTCTACCAACAAACCATACATGGTGCAAAAAGCTAGCTAGCTACCCAACCAACCAACCAACCAACCGACACACTGATTGATTCACTGACTGACTGACTGACTGACTGACTGACTGACTCACTCTCTCTCACTTACTCATTCATTCATTCATTCATTCATTCATTCATTCATTCACTCACTCACTCACTCTCTCACTCCCAATGTGTCTCACTAACCCAGTGACAATCTTTTGGGTTATAATTCTGTGTATCTGGGTTGAATGGTTGCATAACACTCCAGGGCACCAAACCCTCTCCACCAAATACGGTTATATGGATGGGCTCATTAGGGAGGCAATAAAGCTCCATCCCAGCAGCATAGACAGCAAGGATGGCCTTGTTTTGAGCAGGTCATGGAAACCTTTTACGTTCTGGGATGTTTAACATGCTCACGGCCCTTTTAGGACCAACTCCCATACTCCTTCCTTGCAGGCCTTCCCTGTAAATTCCCTGGTGGAAACTTTATGCAGCCTACCAAGCACAACAACCCATGTATTCAGCATCTCACCTCATCTCACCTGCTGCCAGTTCTGGCCCTTATCAGGGCCCCATTATTACACACAGAAGGATAGTTTTTATCATCAGACTGTTTGATATGGGGCAGGCAGCAAGTGTTACATAGCAACTATGTGTTTAGCTGTGATGTATGCTCAGTCCAGCAGGTGAGAGTGCTCTGCATGTTGCTGCCCAGACAGCCTATCACAGGTTACGCTATCCCTACATAGTCCTATTTCCACCTGTTCCTGGCATTCTTATTGGACATTCTGATCCCTGATGGTGGGACATCATGCTGCCTTAAAATGGTAAGACTCATCATCATATCCCAGAAGAACAGAATCCACAGAAATTGCTCAGCTGAAATACCTCTGATAATGCAGTACTGCAGCTTGTAGCAATATTTCATTAAAGCAACTATGCCAAAAGAGAGGAAAGCCAAACCACAGTGAAGGTGTGTTGTCTGCTCAAAGTATGTTAAAAGGAGGGACATGGTGTACTGGGATAAAACTGTGATGCAGTCCTCAAGGTTGACTGCTTCATGGACTAGCACACCACAGTGACGCATATTACCAAATCACATCCTCATGTTCTGCACATATTACATGACTAATGCATAGCATATGAATGAATTTTATATGTTGTGTACCGTCCATATTTACAGGTTAATTAAAACAAACCAACAATTATGCACAAAATTCACAAAGTTATATTTATATTGACATTATCCCTACATGTTTCAATGGACATACCATCATCTTCAGGGGATACAAAGTGTTACAGGTACCAAAGAATCAAAAAGTGTAAATTCTTCCTACATGCATCAAACCTGGTCTATAATAAAAACCTAAGAAACGAGCAGCATATCAATGTAAAGTTAATTAACTATTCTCTATCATGTAGCTTTTGTACTAAAACACAGTCATTAAGTATATATACAATAAATGCATTTTGTCTCCAATAATTCAGACTAAGAAAGAATATCTATTCTTCATTTTACTGTATATATATTTAATGACTGTGTTTTAGTACAAAAACTACATAACAGAGAACAGTTAATTAACTTTACAGTGATATGCTGCTCGTTTCTTAGATTTTTATTATAGACCAGGTCTGATGCATGTAGGAAGAATTTACACTTCTTGATGCTTTGGTACCTGTCACACTTTGTATCCCCTGAAGATGATGGCATGTCCATTGAAACATGTACGGATAATGTCAATGTCAATGTAACTTCGTGAATTTTGTGCATAATTGTTGGTTTGCTCTAATTAATATGAAAGATATCTGCTTACAACTGTAAAAGTTACAGTCACTGCAATCCAGGTATGCACTTTTGTGAATTTAAGGCCCCACGTCCATCAGCAGGTGTTAAATTATCACACAGCCTTGATTACACAATAAGATGCCAGTAAGTCAAGCTATGAATTATGACACAATGGCTAGAATCAGCACTCAATAATTCACTCATTAACACACTATCCCATTTCTGATAACAGAACTGAAAGGTTAAAATCCAGTATCAAACACCATCCAGAGTGAATTCACTCATTTCTATGTCCTATCAAGGCACTTTGAATTCTCACTGCTGTACAATAGAAAAAAATTCTGCTGGATATAAAGATTTCCAACCACTGCCACTTCAAAGCAGGCCAAAACTTTTCATACTGTTCCATTCCTTCTAACTGAGTGCAGCAGCTATCAAAGTTCTTCCTCCCAACAAATTACTACAGCAAAAACAGACAGAATTTGAATCACTATATCAAACTGAAATAGTTATGTCAAAATAGTGCACCATCTTCTAGGTATCGTGAAATTTTACGTTGGAAATAGTTACGTGTTTAACTGAAAAGCCACTTTTTATCTTATCTAAAATCTCGTTAAAAGTATTATGTGACAAAAAGCTGTAAATCTTTGCTTTAAGTTGTATGAATGTTAGTAAACGTAATGCTATCCCATTACAGGCCTGGACACACCCCTACGGCTCCAGCAGGTTGAGCCTCCCGGAATATCTAGACATTCAGCATATGAAGGTGGTAAGGTTGTCAGCCCAACACACCAGTCACCTTTGCTCCCCAGGATATAAACCTGGTACTCATTTCTGATAGAGGCTGAGTTGAACCCAGGGCCATGGTGTGGCTGGAAGGGTTAAGTCAGGGAAAAATCCCAATGATCCCATCAGGAATCGAACCCATGACCTTCTGGCTTGTAGCACAGTGCCTCATCCAATGTCACTACTACTGTGTAAGATCCCCCAACCTGTAGAAGCATTAACATCACATCAACACCACAATTTAGTTGCTGAAAATTTTCTAGGTGAGCTTACAAGTGCATACATTTGTTGCTCAATTTTAATTAGTCACATAACCATCAGATTATAACTATTGTTTATTAATAATTTCAGTTAAATTTGTTATAAGGTCTAAAACCGTAATATTCCAACACATTTCCTTGCGACGCTCAATTTATACCTGCAGTATGGGTTACAGTATAGAAGTACCTGGACTGTCTATTCAGTTTCTGGTCCTCCACAGCAAACACATGCACAGTGCCATGATCACTGGAGACACAGAGCCATGAAGAGTCGTGGTTGAAATTTATACTGCAAATAATATGATGTCATTATACAACAAGCCAAGCACTCAAGAAAAATGTATAGTGAAGAGACTATATATAAAACCTAAAATATTCACCCTTGCAGTACTGACCTTCTGCATATATACACTCCTTACAGCATCCTGCCACTGCTGAAAGCACCCATGGAAGCCCAATTCCCCCCCCCCTTTCTTTTAGGTACAGCTGGGAGACCTGCTGTTGCATTCTATTCAATTTCTTTTATGGACCCAAAGGAATGACCTTTGAGCCAAATTTCAGTCTGGGGAACAGCCAGTCATTGCAGGGTGTAGATCTGGTGAATATAGTGGAGGGAGGATGGTTAGAGTTTGTCTTCAACAAAAACTGCTGTCAGAGAGGTGGTATAAAGAGCATTGTCAAGGTAAAGGATCCAACTGTTTCTGCACTTTACCAGCCTTTTCCACTGAATGGTATCTCTCAAACTTTTCAGAATTTTGGTATGAAATGTGGAATTCCCTATCCATCCTACAGGGACAAACTCATGGTTCACCACACTGCCCCCCCCCTCCCAAAAGAAAAGGTCAGGATGAGCTCCTCCTGAGATTTTGTGACCCGTGACATTTTTTCCTTCAAGGCAATGTGTCGGTGTGCCACTTCAGAGACTCATCTTTCATCTCAAGATCACTGGCAAAGATGTAAAGTTTGTGCCCAGAAATAATCACCAATTGTGTGAACTTTGGCCACATGCTCACAGCCTGACGCTGTGTTCCTCATCTTGTAACAATCCTTTAGCCCTTTTTAAATTGGTTGTACCCATTGTACAGTGTGGAATTCCTAAAAACTTTATCTTTGTCAACCACACTGACGCTTACAAGAGTTTCTGTTCCCAATTTCCCTAGTTTGCTAAAGAACTTGATGTTCACCTCTACTCAAAATGAAACATAATTCCACTCCATGCCCAACTGAAGCATAATAGCATGTCTCAAACTGTCCCAGTTTTCTCAGCAGATAATGCATAATTTTACTCCCGTGAACTCCCTCCCTTGCTTTAACAGGAAGTGTGGTTAGTTTCATGTAACTGAATTCTAAGAACTTTCAGGATCCTCCCAAATATTACAAAACAGTAATTTTAGAGTACGGAATGTTTAGTGGCTGTTCTAATCACGCAATTTGTTACTCTCGTCTAGTAATCAATAAAAATGCATAAAGTCATAAAAAATCAGATCCTCACCAGTAAATGTTTGCTGTGTTCGCTCCTCTCCGTAATTCATTGATCATAGACCCTGTCGATGTGTCAAACACTCGAATTAAAGTTCCCTGCCAGAAAACAAAACACAAAACATATTTGTGATATGTTACATATTTAACTGCACACAAAAGTTCAATAAAATGCATACAAACTCATACACATGTCAATGATAAAAATAATAGTAACATAGAGAGATAAAACTATAAACAGTGAGTCTACAAAACCGCAGAACATTCCACAAGACATTTATTTAGACAAAAAATGTGTTCACCAGTCATGTAATTTTAACATGTCAGTTTTCAAAAATGAATCCAAAAAATTTAAAAAAAATCTTATGATAGTGTGTCCTAATGAGGCACCTGTCGCATCTCCCGTTCCTTCAGTGTCAGTATAACATAATTTTTCCAAATTTTTCGTGAGGTTTACTACATCAATAAATACAACCATTTTTAAATTAACTTTTTATTGTTTATTCATTTATACTGTGCCTAAACAGTATGTTTAAAAGCAAAAATATGCTACATATCCCTCACACAAAACACCACCACACTGTATTCACTATCATCCTACTATCTGCCACTATATAATCTAAGCTACTGAAAATGTTTTTTAAATTAATTAAGAATAAATAAATAATGCCTTGCATACAATTTACATCCTGACATCTAGTTCATGCATGATTACAATAACGGACAGTTTGTTTCTTATAAATATAGTGGATAAATACAAAAATCACTCAGAAACAAACCTTTTCAGATGCTGTGGCAAGACGAGTTCCTTGTAGGTTGAGGGCTATGCAGCTAAGTGCTGCTTCATGTGCTACTATGTCAAGAGGTGCTCTCTCTGTGTTAGCTAGGTCAACAACCTGGACATGTCCCATCTTCCGTCCAGGGAAAGCCAGTAAAGAATTATTGCTATTTGGACACAAAACACACAAACCTACAACACAAATGTAACAAATATTTATTATTGGCACTCCATATAACCCACATACAAGTCCAAATTGTAATCTTTTCATTTAACATCAGAGATGTGACAATTTATGGTAAGGCACTGGACTACCAAGCCCAAAATTAGGAATATCCAGTGACTTTTTGTCTTCTCCATCTCTAACTTACAATAAAGTTAAAACTCTGTGAATGTAGGGAATTGCAAGCCCGCACCAAGGGCCATACTAAGATGCACAAGTACTCTACTAGCTACATCTTCATCATACCGTTATCACTGCAGCCGAATAAAATCCAACCGTATAAACACTTCCACCTCAGAATTAGTTTCGTTTGTTCCTCAAAGGAAGGTAGACATTACTACACTGTTCCTGTGTTAAACTAAACCATAACGTAATGATTTATGAGGGAGTGGAGGTATAGGTCCACAAATTCTTAACCTCTGCTCTAGATGGAGACGAGACCAGCCCCTGCTCTGGTCACTTCATCTGTGCACAACAGCTAGCAGTACTCACTGAATACAAGGCTGTGTAGGCCCCATGGCTGGTCTGATTTAGCTGTCTCAAGAGAAAATTATATCAAGTGAAGACTAGTTTCCAGGAGCTCCAACTGCTGCTTTATATTGGTGTAAATACACACTGACTGCTACAAGTTACAAGTACTTATTTTATTGCAAGTGTAACTAAATTCCACAGAACCAGGTTGTGAGAAAGTAAGAATAAGATGAGGGAAATGGCTGAATTTACTGCCACCTAGAAGAAGAAATTATTTTTAATTATATTTCATTAAATGGGAAGCCAGAACAGTATAGTCAGTATAATAACTAAACTATGGGCTGGATGATCTATGGTTCAAATTCCAACAGATACAAGAAATCTTTCTCTTCCCTAGAATGTCCAAACCAGCTCTGGTGCCCAGCCAGATTCCTATTCAATGGGTACTGTGCTTCCTTCCTGGAAACTAAGTGGCCAGGGTATGAGGTCGACCACTTACCTCCATTTGGTGCCACAGTTAAGAATGAGTGAAGCTATACCTCTGCTACCCCTATATGCCTTCATGGCATTGACAGGGACAACTTGACCTTTTTATATTTCATTCAGTATCACCATACTGAAAAGTGTTTCAAACAAAAGTTGTATGTTGTAATAAGAGCTGTGTTTTATTTCGAGTACAGATTTCATGCATTTTCTTTGAGTCTGTCAAGGACAATTACGTCAGCTTCTTAGAAAGTAGAGGTTACTTCCAGTGACAATGAATAAAGTAAGCTGTATTTAAGCTTCATACAGGTTACTCATGCCATGCAGCTGGCTTACTCTGATAAGGAAGTAAACCCTTGTTAAGATTCAAAGTACATTAGCTGATGTTCTATGTTCTTGTTAGATACAAAATTTACACCTTCACTGATCAAAAATTTTCCTACATTATGTGACACTCAGCTGAAGCATGAGACTAGTTCACTTCTTTTCCCACTATGCCCAAACACAGACAACACAGAAACTATGTGTGAACAATTACCGATCAACACACAAAAGTGCAAAAAGAATTACAGGAGAATAGAAAAACAAATTCAGTAAGCCATTCCTCAAAACACAGGGTGACCACAAATGGTGTGAAACATTACAACAGTTTATTGGTAAGAAAGTAATAAGTACGCAAAAATTGAATGCACACCATTATGAAGAGCAACTCAAAAAGTTTCTTTTCTCACATCCTGCACAGCTCAGTACATGCTCCATTTGTAGCCCTGCACACATCAAGATAAAAAATGACTTCATGCCAAGTTCTGTTTTCGAAATTGCTGTTTGTATTCATTCCTTGAAGTCACGTAGGGTTAGGAATGGGCAGAATGTAAACTTCATCCTTCACAAAACCCCACAGGAGAAAGTCAAGGAGGATCAGACCTGGAGATCACGAATGCCAGGAAGTGAAACCTCCACAGCTGAACTACTGCTCAGGCAACTGCCTATTCAAGAACGTTGCCACCTCATACTGGATGTGTGGTGGTGCTCTGTCATGTTGAACTAAAACATCTGGTTTGTCTTCAAGCAGTAGAGGAAATTAACCATAAGATCCCACATGTAAAGGCAGATAATTCTATCAACTGTCTGGCACATACACAAAGCAAAATGACACCTTTCAGTTTAGAACCCCCTGTACCAAATACCAATGAAATCATTAAACACTTCTGATAATAAGTATGAAAATGGACAGACAGACATGATACGAACTTACGAACACAAAAAGAGGACGTGTTCCTTCTGTATTCTGCAAAAGAGTCTTAGTGTGTTTGCAATTTAGAGATAAGTTTCACGTATTCCGATAAAAACACTACCCTACGTACAGGAATAATCTGTTTCTGAAGACTGCTCTACTGACTAAAATAAACTTGAGGTTCCCACACAAGAGGAAAACAGTCAATTACACGTGAGCTTAAGAGGCATGAACTGACAGTTATTTGTGTGAAACTTTGAAGCAAGCTTTTTACACAAGCTTCAATAGCTTCTAGACTTTTGAATTTGAATCCACAGTCGGTGGTTGAATATAAAATTGCTGAAAAGAGGAACTGGAGAAGACTATTCCAAAACAACCACACATTAGCTGCCAAAGTCTCAAACTCACACCACTGGACACCACATCAAAAACGTCCTCCATATGACACACTATTTCTCCTACCTTTAGGATTAGGATTTGTTTCAAACACATGAAGCTGCTGAGGTGCTTGGGTGAAGGTGTACACTTTGATAACACCCTCTAACACTACCACGATCCTATCACGTCGTAACCGTACCCCTCGCACAGGGGCATTGAAGTCCAATGCAATTACAGGTGTCTTCTTCAAGTCATCCCACACCATAACTGAAAGTTAAAAAAAGCAGTGTGCAAATGACATCTGATTCTTGTTATGATTAATATGACAAATAGCCCATAACTGCAGGGTTGTGGATGACTCTCGTGGGGTTGCTGAAAACAGTGGAAAATTCGAAATACCATATACATTTCCAACATGTTTTTTACAGAATACAGAAATTTAAAACCATAGCACAAAATTATCTATATGTATCTCTTTCAGTTAAAGTTACATTGTAAAAATATTTTCAACTAATACTGATTAATAGGAAAATGCAAAACAGTAGAAATCCACAAAATAGGTTGGTTGCCTCAGACAAGGTCTTAAAATGGGGTCATGGGTAGAAGAGGTTGTCCAACACTCGTATAGACCATTTATCATTTCAGCCACAGTGTTGCCACATGAGTTACATACTTTTACTTTACACAACAAAGGGTGAATAACTCACGTGACAGACATTCTTCAGAGCATGAACCAGTTCATACCCATCTTCTTAATGTTCCCCCAGCCAAATGCATCACTTATCATGAATTTCATATGGGAGGAATGTTGTTACAACATTAATAAAAAGTCACATTTTTTAAATTCACCACTTACAGTACAATTTTACAAATGCAAGTAGTAGGAACTGACTATGAAAAGCAATTTGAGAAATCAACTACTCTAAAAATATGGCACAGTCAATGGAACAGAAAATTTTCATAGGCTGAAAGCCTAATCTATTTACATTAAACCTGATGTGCAAGTAAATGTTTTCAGTAACTGTACTAAGTTCCCTAATTATGTTTAAAAGATTTAAAAGTAAAAAATAAACATATCTGAGTACAAAGCTGTGCTATAACAGCAAGGACTATAGCAACCTCTGTAGTGTGGAGGAGGGATGTACACACTACTAAGCCTGTACATACGAGTTTCCTTCTCATATTGAAAGAGGCTTCAATAATATGTGTGAAACCTTCAAAACAGGCCACACTTCCCAAGTGTGCAGCAACATTTGATACCAAACTCACATATGCCACAGGCAGAAAATGTTTCCAGAACCACTGCCCTAAACCACAGAAACGAAAACATAAATGTAGGTGATGTGTTAACTACATAGCCAGTGAAAGTCTACTGTATTTCTGATTGAAGGGTACACATTCATTGCGCAGACCTGTCCTGTTTTCAGGTTACTGTGAATTCTGGCACATATTTCAGTGTATGTACATTACAAGAAACCTCAAATTACTGTATCTACATCACATTCAAGTTGGTCCCTTGGATCATATTTGGATCATAACAGTCTTCCATGTTCAAGACATTTCACAACATTTCATTTCAAATGTCCATTATTCTTTGCATTAACAGTGCCTCGATAAATGACCACAGAAAGTATTAAAACATTACAAGGTTTGAGGTCCTCACAGCAGAGTTTCAGAATATTATGTTCTTCTGGGAAGTGACACTATGTCGCTGAATCAGTGGTTCCCAGTGTGTTGAAAGATCATCTTCCAAGTGAAGCAGCATAACCAACATGCATATAAATACCAAGAAAAATGACATGCACGTGCTGAATTTCAAATGGCTAATTTCATTTTTATGGCTTCAGTCATTGCAACAGGCAAGTGTATTAAGAATGAAAGAAAAGTGAGGTTTCAGGAATATTTGTTATCTCAACTTCCAACAAGGGTACAGCTGAGCCCTGTAATACAATGACTGACACCAGATGGTCTATTGGTTATAAGCATGCCATGGGATTGTATAGCTTGTAAATACCAGAAGCATGCAAGATATTGGGAGAAAAAGAATAAGGCACCTGGAACAAATGTTACAGCAGCAAAGAAAGAAATTAGTTTTTTGACAGCTGGAGATTGCAGCAGTAATATTAACATCCAGGATAATTCATATGATTGAAGTAATTGGACTATACAAAAAATTCTAAATCCAGGTTTCTGCTGATGATGTATCTCACATTAAGCTGAGCAAAAGTTTCATTGTACTGGAAGTTGATCAGCAAAGCACAGGTTTGTTCAGGCACGTGGACAGAAAAGTAAAATCACCTGTGGGGTAGACAGAAAGTAAGAAGACTAAAGGTTTCATTACTTGGAAGTAGGCATGGGTGGGAAATTGGACCCATGCTCCAAGAATATGAGGTCACTAGCATCTTTAAGCTGAATGCACCTCATCCTAACGTTGTTGAGGATCTGGCAAAGCTTTGTAAACACCTTACCAAGTGAGATCACATTGTTATGGTGGTGGAAGCCAGCAAACAGCCTGAAGACAAATCACCATTACTCAGTCAACATCATCATCAACTTCATTCCAAGAGGACAAGAAATGCTAACCTGGGATCTGTACACCTCTTCAGGAGGCATGACAAGCTGTGGAAAAACAGGAAGGTGAGGAGTGTGAATTTACAACTTGACTGAGCTTTAATAGGGGTATGGCATGTCCCACATCATCGGTGTTATCGACGCTGCTCCTACTAGGAGGAAAGAATACACAACACATGGCTTGCACTTAAATTCACCTGGCAAGGGGAAGCTGACTCATCTTACTGCTAAGGGAATAGCTGACGATTGTGTGCCAAGTTATTCTGTTATCACCCATGCTACAGCATCTCCTTTCTTAGCTTAAAAGCAGATGCACAAAGCTGCTTAAGATATACTGATTGCAAGTAGTGGGACACTAGAGACCAAGACAGAAATGCATGTTCATCTGACTCACTAAATATTTTTCATAAAAATGTCAGGCGGCTATGAAGCAAAGGCAATGAATTAATACTCTTCTGAAACAGATAACACAGATCCCCATGTCCTATGTGTTAGTTAGCATCGCATGGAAGAGAAGGATCTGCTACACCTCACATTGCCCAGTTATATAATAAGGTCAAGTTTCTGCATCAAAACATACAGAAGGGAGGTATGTGTACTTTTGCTCAAAAATACTTGCATGCCACCAAAACTGATATAACACATAACTATAAAAAAAAATATTTGGAAATCTGTGCTGTTGAACTAGAAACTAAAGCATCTACCTTAATTATATTAAGTTTGTACAGAGCTCCATCAGTCAGGAGATTTTAATCAGCTGTTAAAGAATCTAGAATGATACTCTGAAATACAATATAATTCTTTTAACCCGGCATTCCTGATTGTTCAGCACTTGAGAAAAGTAGTCCCATGAGCAGAAGTTCCACCACCCGTGACTTCTGGTGCATGCAATGATTTTGTGACTTCATGTTGAGTTATATGGACTTTGTTGAGCACATCAAGCTATTATAAAGCTTCAAAAGATCCAAAGGTAAGTAAACAAACTATTTTAATAGTACATTACAATTCATTGACAATTGTGTCACATGCGAGATATCAGGAAGGTGTTTTAGGACTATTTCCATTGTCATAGATCACACAGACTCTACATTTCAAAAACAATCTGTAACAATGAGCACACCTGTAACAATGAGTACACCTGAGGATGAAAGCAGATTGTTTTTGAAATGTAGTGTCTGTGTGATCTGTGACAATGGAAATGGTCCTAAAACACATTAGTGATGTCTTGCAAACAGTCTTAAGGTGATTCAACCCCACTGCACTTGTTAATCAGGTACATTATTTACTTCACAGAATACAGTCATAAACAACACCACGATGCCCTCAATCAAGATACTAGTTTTGGCTTAATATAAACCATCATTAGGCCTGATAAGGGCTTATATTAAGCTGAAACTAGCAGCCTAATTTGAGTTGCATTGTGGTGTTGTGTATGACTGTATTCTGTGAAGTCGATACTTAAACAAAGGAATGCTGCTGACCAGAAATATGCAACTTTAATAATGCTTCAGAAACTTGAAATAATTAGGAGACTTGAAAGTGGTGTAAGCTTCATACAACACTGGACAGTCAAGTGCAAGTATAAAAAACATTTGCATGCCAACAACATATTGGTGTCAGAACAGTATGGTTTTAGGAGCAAGACATCTACTAAAAATGCTGCCTTCAAAGTAACAGACAGTCAATTAACCAAAAAATGCATGTTGGAGGAATTTTCCATGATTTGGCAAAGGGCTTTGACTGTGTAAATATTAAATACCGTTAGCTAAATTACATTCCTATGGCATTTGAGGAGTATGTGCAAATTGGTTCAGGTCCTATTTAACAAACACAAAACAAAAACCTGAAATAAAATTGCCTTAAGGCAATTCAAATTTTTTTTTTCTCTGCCTTGGGTATATTTAAAATATGGAGTTTCCCAAAGGTCAATTATAGTGCCTTTACTGTTCATAATATATATAAATGACCTTCCAATGAAAATATACTCCTTATCAGAACCCACAATATTTGCTGATGACACTGGAGTTACAATTTCTAGTAAAAACTTAGATGATTTCTGTTCGGTATCAAATACAGTTCTGTCTTATATGAGTAAATGGTTTGCAGCTAACAAGTTGGTCCTAAATCTACATAAAACAAATATAATAAAAATTTATAACAAATAATTCACCACAATGTGCATTAAGTATTGTCTATAAACAAAAGTATACAGAAGAATTGGTAAATACAAAATTTACAAATTGATTGACCTAAACTGGAAGAATCATACTGATCAGATGTAATGCAGTTGGATCAGTGGTCTACATCAGTAGAATTACCATCCTCACATCAATTCATTTCACTTATTTTCACACTATAATAGAGTATTGAATAATTTTCTGGGGTAATTTTTCCTACAGTGGAAAGATACTTCACAAAAAAAAAAAAAAAGGTTCAGAATTATGGTTGGTGCAAAATCTAGAACTCCATGCAGAACTCTATTTAAGAAATCAGATATTTTACATGTCCCATGCCAATAGATATTCTCATTAACGAACCCTACTGTACATAATCGAGAAAATTTTCAGCAAATTCATCTGTACACAGTATTAACACAAGAAATAAGCACTATTTTCCAAGACCACCTGCCAACCTTTCATGTTTTCAGAAATATGCATTCTAGGCTGGCACCAAAATTTTCAACAGGTTACCCCTTTGTCTTACTGGTCTTAGGAATGAAAAGATATAATTTAGAGTAGCATTAAAATTTATTGCCCTAAAAGACCATGTGCTGGTCTGTAAAATGTATTGGTGAATGAACTAGCATGCCATACGCTGATCTCTAGTTGTTTTATTTTGTAAAAGTGTAAATTTTCATGCTAAGCTACAAAATCTCAGGCTATCAAGAAATACAACTTGCATTTAAATCAGTCTCCTGAAGGTTAAGAAGATAATCAAACACACACCCCTTTTACTCCATTGGTAAGTTTTTTATGTTTCAGGACAATCCACAATACTGTATATGAAATCTTCATGCTATTTGTATTGTAATAGTTCTGTATGTCTTGTATACTGTGTACATTTTGCATGTTTATGACTTACTCCACAACCTAGTGCCATTGTGGCAAACGTCTGAATCTACGGAATATATGTATGTATGAATGTATGTATCTATGTACGTACGTATGAATGTATGTATCTATGTATGTACGTACGTATGTATGTACATATGTACGTACGTACGTATATATGTATGTATATATGTATGTATGCATGCATGCAAGAATGCAGTACCAACTGCTGATATTACTCAGCAGCAAACAGAATGAAAGGACAATTATGCACAGTGAAATGGGGGGGCTGTCATTTCTTTTACTCTATTTCTTTTAATCCAGGTGGCCTGTAACAGAAATCTTCACATTATGTATATGCCCCCATTAAGATTTATGGACACTGACCATGAAGTGATTATTTGGAATACTGTCAAATTACGTGTGTCGGTCAAAACACTGAAGCAGCATTAGCTGTCCCACTATGCTGTCTGCCTTGATAGTAATCTGATGGCATCTGAGGCCTAAACAAAACCATTTTTCTAACTACGTAACACTCTTGGTCAGTACTCAGTAGCTGCAATCACCTCTATTCGGTGGGTACAATGGTCTTGGTCCACCGCCAACAAGGGCCAAATAATTGCACCGAAAGAGCATTTCAACATAGCTCAAGCCTCCTTCTGTAAAATCCTGTCTTTCTTTCTCCTTAAGTGGATCACAGTTGTAAACTCGAAAGCCATTCTCCATTCCACAGGCAAAGCAACCTGAAAATTATAACACCTTCATAACGCTACAACACACGTGCAAACACCATACAGCAAGTATTCTACATGTGGTAAATTACACCCTGTCAAAAGTGTAAACCAATGTGACACATGATTACCAACATACCTTGGTCTTGATTGAAGCCAGCATATAAGAGACCATTGCCATGTGGGTTCGAAACACCCAAATTCATTTTTAAAGTACGAAAGTATTAAGTAAGTTCACAAACTATAAATTAAATATATTTTATGTATATTTTGTGACATGAAACCCCTAACTACGACACACGCGCTGCCATCTTTATTGACATTTCGTTCAACCAATTGTATTTAAGGGTGCGAAATGTGACCAATGATCTCCTCGTACGACGGTTCGGATTTATTTTAGTGTCATGGCGGACAACGACGTACATTGTTACAAATGCTAACCTCAATGCATTAAAGATGATAAATATATACGTGCAATTTGTACACACTATACGTGCTAAGAATTGTACAGGAATAGTAAAAATGATTAGCACTTCCTACCAGCTGTCTAAACAGCTTCCAAAAGATCTGAAAGGTCGAAGCAAAAGTTCGCAAGAATGGTTAATAAGGCAACTGGCAGATCCATACGTAGAAAAGGCGAGAATGTTAAATTACAGGTATTAGTAACTTTAAGACTGCAACGTAATTCGGCTGTTTGTACTGACTATGGCGGCCAATAAAGACAGAAATGTTGAAGTTTCATAGGGCTACGAATAGTCGGGCGAAAATGCAAGGAATAATAACTTTTCAACACTGCAGTCCTGTACAATGACCAGGTTTTATGGGATGTTTTAATAACGCGTCCTTTCGCAATGTAATGCGAGTGTACAATATAAAAGAGGACACAACATCCAGCTTTAACAGTTCCTTAATACTAGATAAATTTGACATAGGCCTATCCATATGATACCGCTTTCTGTATCCCTAGAAAAACTGCCTATACCACTGTTTATCAAAGGCGGGTGGACATAAGAATCATTCCAGTGGGACACTGAAATTGGGTGAAAATCCATGCCCTGTCGCGAAACTTGACTCTCACGGTGTAGTTTGCTGCGTTATATTCTATTGCTTGTTAACAGGTGTCGTAGTGCATTTAAACTGATAGAAATTGATGACAAGTTCAGTCTACTTGCTCCTGGACATTGTGTTGTTGATTGTGGTGCAGCACCTGGAAGCTGGACTCAAGTTGCAGTACACAGGGTCAATGCTACTAGGAAAGGTACTATGTGTTCAGTATTAAATGAATTCCTGATTAAGTTATGGTAGTTGGACATTTGGGCAGCTCTGATATGCAATAAAAACTGCAGTTATTTTGAATACAGGCGATATGTGCATTTGATTTAAGCCCTTCGTACAAATTAAAAACTGGGATGTAATAGGAATAAGAGTCCTATCACGTCCCAGTGTAATAAGTGTGGTACTGTACTTGTCATTTATAGAACATACATGCAGTAACCCACATACATATTATTTACTATACTTATTTTTACAGTCTTCTTCTCTTAGGCCATATTTCATGCCTTATAGAAGTTTTGTAGAGATCTCTGCCCTCCAGATGTTTCATATGGAACTTGAATATATATCAGTGGCATTTGGTATGAGGATCAACAGTAAAAACTGTAATTTCATTTCATTTCATTCTAATTTGTATTGGTCCACAGTAAATATTTCCCATCATGTACCAAATTAGTCCCTGACATGTGAATCATGGTCATTATTAAGATGCACATATATAACACAATACAGTAACAAAATTGTGACACTAGGTAGTGTTATATTGGTACTGCTTATCAGCTATATCCACAACAGATTTGTGTATGGTGTAAATGAACACCAATTTTAATAAGGGATGCCAAATACGAGAAAAACATTGTAAAAATATGTGTATTCTGAAGTGCAGTTCAGCTTTCAACACTTTTTTTAATAATGTAATACCTTTCAGATGTCAGGAAGTGGCTGTGTAACACTTGCAGATGGCATCTGCTAGGCAATTATGTGTGGCGGATTTATATTCTGTAATTTCATTTTGGGTACATTTTAATGGAATCTTGTTTGCCACATTGATTTGCACAAACTGGTTCAATGAAATCATACTTTTCCTATTAAGGTAGTTTGATTTTGGGGCCATTCTTTTTGTTTTATAAAAGAACTAGCTACGTGCCTGTCATGTGACAGATTTCCACCATAATGTACTGCACCGAAATAATGCTCATCTGTGCTCAACTGTTTGTTCAGCCGGAGCTGATATTTCACAGAGAACATAGCAATGGTAAATATGGTTATTTGGTTATTATTGTATTTTGAACCTACTAGCTTATGTTCATTTTTTACTGCACATTTTGTGTAACAGAAAATTATATTTTACTTTAGTTTTTCAGTATGTCTTTTATTACAACATTTTTCATAAATGTTCAATTATATGACAAAACTTCTCTGTGCTACTGCATATGTCTCACATAAACCTTCACATTCTGATGATTCCATTCTCATATTAGCACTGCATTAAAGTTAGCCATGTCTTGAGACAAGCTCATGCACATAAACATGCACATAATTTATTGATTATACTTGTGACTTACTGTCATTGCAAAGGCACAGATCAAAGGAAACTGGCAACGTTTTGTAGTGAAGGATAGTGAATTTTTTCTTGGTTTTAAGTTAACTCAAGGAATAAAGACATGTTCACCACTGTTACTGTCAGCTATTATATATGCATTGATAAAATATGCATGCAGTTCTTTAACCATCAATCTTGTCCCATTCAGCAATCCTTTTACAGGATCCAGATTCCTCAGGAACATGATGAAGGCACCCACTTTCAGCTTCGTCAGGTAGGGCAGCATTCCAGATGGACATTGCTGGTTAAGGAATTCGATGAGAAAGACAATTTTGTCATTTTCATCATCAAAAATTATTGAATCCACACTATGACATTCTCTTCTCCTGGAATAAGTTCCAATATCTGAAAATCCATTTCCATTGTGTTTACATTTTTTGATGTCAGAATGACTCTCCTGCAAGACTCATCAGTTATATCATGTATTTCCTTGAAAAGCTCCTCACCCAAAGTGATACTGTGTTTCTTTCCTCCACCACCATCGGTAGGAACCACCAATCCAATCGTGTATCAGTCCTATAAACTTAACTTTTCAACTCTCTAGTTTATAGCTGCAGTATGTATTCACTGAACTGATTTTGTCCACTTGCATGCATGTTTGTGATCAGACTCATTTGGTGTATGTGACTCAACAATGGTAAATTTTTTACACTGCGTATGTGTCTGTTCTTTGCATCTTGACAGTGTACCCCTGTCCTCCTGTTCATTTTCGTCCATCTTACTGCGGTCGTCTGGAGCTTCTGTCTACCTATGTCATGCATAAAGCAGTAATGTCTAAATAATTACAGAAGTGATGCACTCTGTGGAAGAACTGCTGTACTCAGTAATCAACAATTAAATCCTCCAACCAAAACTATGCTCTTATGACAGCAGTACTTCATATTTTCATCTGACTTCTTGTATTTAAAATTTAATGAGTGACAGTACTAAATCATCACCTCTCAATACTCTGTTCTGAGCAAATCTGTCATTAATTGAAATAAATTTAGAACCTTCTGCATGTGGCGCACTTACATGACCACAATGTCAATTTGCCTTTTCAAGACCCTTATTTGCTCCCTGTGAATGGCATCATTCTTTCATTTCTTCAACATGCCATTCTCTTCTTGAAGGTGCCACTTCCAGCATCTCATTGTCCTGCTGTAATTTGTGTTATTTCCTGACCTCTTCTGCATTATATCTGTATCATTATGGTGCAACCAGCAGAATTCATTTTTCTGTTGTGTTTGATCTATTTCTTTCTACATTTTGAGTCTGTGTCAACTAACTGTCCATTTCAGATCCACTAATCACAGTGTATCATCACTGTGGGGATTAGGCTGGTCACTGGTTGATCCTTTCTTCATCATTAGCATCATGTATTATGAGCTATGGAATGTTCTGCTTTCCATGAATGATGCACTTAAACATCAACAAATGTATTAAACACAATCCTTTTATAATTACTCAAATATGACTATACATTAAAAGAGTTCTCTGTATCTTGAAGTTACAACCTGGTAACCATGGAAACCATCAAACATTCAATTCTGGGTGTGATGTCACAACCCTGTAATCATGGAAACTGGTAACCATGGCAACTAAGTGTGACACCTAGCAAGGCGTGACTCACATCAGTATTATGTACAGGGAGAAAAGAATCCTTCAAGGCTTTAAAATATACTCTACTCACTGTCAGAAAACAGAAACTCATAATTTCAGTTATGCTCCTGTAAAGTGTAAGGATGCTAAGCATTTAATGTGCAGTAGTATAGTTAAGGGAAGACTATGGATTATGTGACCAGTTAGCTGCAAATCTAACCACAACAGGGATATGGCCATCTGCAGTTGTGACTAGTGAGGTGGGACTCTAATTTGGAAAATGCCAAAGCATTTTGACACAAATCTGAACATATAACATCGTTCTCAAAATGTTAGCAACTTTGGACTGATGAATAAAAGCAGAACCATGTCAGCATGTGTCAGAATCTTTAGGCGAGACTTCAGAATGACCTACAGTTGTCTGGGTTATGTTTTTACCTCTTCAGAACTCAAGTTGGCACTGCAGGGGAGGGAATTTAATGTCATTGTCATGATTCATGAAGTCACGTGTTGCATTTGCCTAATTCAAAACACAGTACCTTTGGAAATGCTTCCAATAGTGAGGCAATTGCTGAATGAATTCACAAGGGAGCTACTTTGGATGGAAGAACAGTGAATTGTGGGTAAATGCCATTATACAAAGAAAAAATGCACAATCTGGAAATTACTGGCCTACATCACATATACACATAAGAACATGTAACATTTATTATTAACTTGGAGCTCTTTACATAATTAACTTTTGAAATTCTAAAAATAAAAAAAAGCTGATGATGATGATGATGATGATGTCTCTTGGTTTTGCTTCTTCCTTTCTATGACACATCACTCATTTTGTAATTTTATTTTGAGTATAACATTAGGTGTAACTTTTATTTTAAACTGAAGCAAACAGCCAGAAACATTATATATTTCCCAGTACTGATATATTTCAAATTCCTCACTGAATGCATCATTTTAAAGAACTCCAAATATGATATTCAGCTCTTGTAAATGTCTACTAACTGATCTTATGAGTCTCAGTTATGGGGTCCTCACAAGGCCACAGTTTCCCATTCAGGTTCCACCACTCCTGTCTTCTAGTGGACAATATGTGACCCTACTCATCACTTGCTCAGTCGTAGCCTCAAATCCTTGTCTGCTGTAAACTGCTAAGATTGTGTGGAATCAGTGGTAGGGGGATGAAGTGTAAGTGGAGAGTCTTATTGGAATGATACTCTCAGGAAAAAAGAGAAGTACTCAGGAAAAAAACGTGTCCCAGAACGACTTTGTCCACCACAAATCCACATGGGTGGGCATGGGCTCCCTCCAGCTCTCCATGGTGAGAGTACAGTAGGTGACAGCCTGAGCCATTGCACAACCTTCAGGCCTTGTCATTCCATGCCTATGGTACCATCGGGTGCTTCCTGTGCACCTTGTTCTTCTGGGGCTGGGGTAGTGTAGTTGGTGCAGTGACCCTACTCCCAAGTGTCCACACTGGCTCTGTGGCCCACCACCCACCCTTTGATTCAATGGGTACTGGGGACCCTTTCTCTGGTGGGTATGAACCTGATGTCACCTCCATCTAGTGCGGAGATTAAAAATAACTGGAGCTATACTTCCACTCATCTGTATGCCTTCATATTGTGCACAGCATAAAGTTCACTTTGTCTATCCTGAATTTGGAGGTGGTTCCTCTGAAATGTCAGTACTTACCTTACTAGACTACATGACATCACACACCACAAGATATTAACCCTTATATTGATGGTATTCTTATGGCATAGCTAACTTTCATAATGTACAATGCCATAGGTTAATATTGAAACAGACAAAAATATGACCAGGTGATTGCTGGACCTTTGTTTTTTAAAGCCTGTTGTATTATTACAGATACGAAGAAGCCTGTCGGACGAGTAATAGCTGTTGATCGTAACCCAATATACCCAATAGAAGGTGCCATATTGATGGGTGGTGTGGATTTCACAGCACCATCTGCTCAAGCAAGGCTACTGGAACTACTGGATGGCAAGAAAGTGGATGTTGTTTTGAGTGACATGGCTCCAAATGCAACTGGTGTTCATGCAATGGATCATGAAAATATACTGCATTTGGCATATTCTGCATTGCGCTTTGCTCTACAGGTATCATGTGTGGGTGCATCTGTATTACTCAAGATATGGGATGGCCGTGAATCCAGCAGACTGGAGAAAGACATTGCAAAGTTCTACAAGCAGGTCAGATTTGCCAAACCTCCTGCCAGCCGTGGCGACTCCGCTGAAACATTTTTGTTGGCGAGAATGTTCAAGGGCTTAAAATCATAACACCTATCTTGTAGTACAAAGCTGTGAATTTTATTTGTGTGTACATTGAATTAACAAGGTATTTGAACTGACATCTGGTTGCCTTATTAATTTCTGTACTGTCTTTGAACTAAGTACTTAAAGTGAGTTTGTAATAAGGATGTCATCTCTGTGCAATTGCTTGTGTTCTATGTTCCAGAACACTGAATGGATTTCAGTTAAGTTTGTTAAGGGATGTATGAGTATACGCTAATGGTTGGGGCAAATGAAGTTGATTTGTTGGGGGAGAAACATAAATACTGTAAGGAAAAATGAAATTTAAATTAGTTATTAGTAAGAAGGATCATCTAGAAGCAAATGCTGAAAAAACTGAGTATATTTCTGTATCATTTGACAACAGTGCAGCACAGAATCCTAAAGAGAGCAAATATATCCTTTGGAAATGTGGCAAATGTTTGTGAACGAAATTACCACATAATTCATGATAGAATTAAGAGCAGATTAAATTCAGGGAATGCATGTGTTATTAAAGCGGAGGGTCGAGTAAGCATTATCCTTTTTTGTGCCAGTATGCTTCAGTACAGCCTACCGGCACCTTTATGGACAGTGAGGCATTACATGAATACTATCACTGCAGAAATCTGTAAATATACATTCTAGTCATTGTTTTTATTCCAACAATATTATCACAATATGCAACAACAGTATCAACAAATCTTTTTTATTTTATTTATACAAAGACAAGAGACATTTTGAACTCTACCTGCAGTCAAGGAGTGTGAACTGGCATACCCCCTTTAAAAAGACACACTAAGTACACACGTAATAAAACACTGTCTAAATGAATGACTGAAACCAAAGAAATTACATATAGTCTAGTATAGTATGGTATAGTATAGCATGGTATACTATAGTATGGCATAATATGGTATGGTATTAGTATAGTATAGTATAGTATAGTATAGTATAGTATAGTATAGTATAGTTTAGTTTAGTATAGTATACTAATTTCTCACCCAACTCAGTTTTGACTATACAGGGTTAGAAATACTTAAATGTATGGGGAAAATGTTTGTTGAATGGTGAAAAATTTAAATATACGCAGATAAACATGGGTGATTACTTATGGAACCGCCGCAGAGGCTAAGTATCAGCTAGCTACCCAAGCACTGTATCAATGTATTAACGTCCAAAAATCTGTGTACTTTAAACGATGCTGAGGGGGGGTGTCATAAGCTGTAGCTGTCACGTAACTCCATTTTTCTCACAAGAAGTTTGCACAGCGCGGTTTTACCCAACACACTGTGATCATTACCTCTAAATTCCCTCCTTCCCCGGCACTTCACAAGGGATTGCTGTGCTAAAATTCAGTAGGCATACCAGACGTAAATCACTGCTGATAAAAAAATCAAAGATCACATACAGCTGACACTGACTCCAGTCCCCAAGTAATTCCTTTTACCACGTTTCTTCATTTTGTACTTATTGGAAAGCAAATTGGAGAGAAAATTTTAAAGAAGTAATATTTTGTTTACAGATATATTTCTTTTCCAAATAGTCATACACAGCTCACATCATGAGGTAAAACTGGCTACAAGTTTTGGCTTGAGCAAGCCATTATCAGGCCTATAACTAGAACATAAAAAGATAATAAGATATGACATATTAAAACCTTTACAATGTAATGATACAATTATCAATGAATCCGAAAAATCTTGAAGAAGTTAATTACACATGAAGGCTTTAGCAATAAAATTGCTTGTTCAAGCCGAAACATGTAGCCAGTTTTACCTTACCTTGTGAGTTGTGTATGACTAATTGGAAAAGAAATCTATCCGAAATTGATAACGGGGATCGCACCTTAAAATAATATTTTGTGTCCCTGCTTAAAAACAAATTCTGTAATTACCAGTAGATCTGTTGGCCATAAGGTTTTACAAGATACGTCTAATTCATCTTCTGAACGTTAAGTATGCAGATCAGGCAACACGTAAGCTTATAATCCCTGTGCAAGCTATGAAAGCATATGGGGTTGGAGGTGTAACTCCACACTTTGTTAACCACAACACTAAATAGAGTCGAGTAGTCAGCTTCACGCCCCAACTGTTTTGCCCTGGGGAAAGAGCCCCTAGTACCTACGTAACAGAAGGCTGGGTAGGCCCCACAACCAGTCTGGTCGTTTTAGATAAGATGCTGCAACTTCTAAGAGAAATAAAAATAAACAGTATATTTTCGCTTATTAATCACACAATCACAAGCAACATTTCGCTTTTTAGAGAATATACAGGCTACCGGTTTCGGCTCAAAGAGCCATCATCAGGCCCCAGAAAGCATCAAATTAAAAACTCCATACGTTTTGGACTTAATTAGTTTTTAATTTTGTGGTTTATGGGTGGCCTGATGATGGCTCGAGCCGAAACCGGTAGCCTGTATACGCTTTAAAAAGCGAAGTGTTGGTTGTGACTGCGTGATTAATAAGTGGAAATATACTCTTATACCTGCACACCAACTGGCATGTCTGTATTAAAAAAATAAAAAGGTATGGTATAATTTTCACCATTACAAAGAAGGTAAGTTTAAACCTACAGTGTTTATAGTACTATTTTAATACCCGTAGAGGAGCGTGTATATATATATATATATATATTTTTTTTTTAAACTACACTGTCGAAGTATTGTTGGCCATACAAGACGTAAGTCTAATAATGCAGCTGTCAAGACAGACAGAATAAGCAGCATTCAGTAGATCCAGTCCTACTAAAAGCAATGCATGTGCTTCGAAGACAAAGTTTAATTACAAATACGTGGGTTTTGAGTAAATTCCACTCATGTACAGTGAATATGTTTCCAAATGATACAGCACAGATAACACTTTAAACATTACAGTACAACGACTAGGCTATAGGCTGCAGAACCCAGGAATCGTGGTTCAGTTTCCGACAGCAGCAAGAAATTTGCGTCCAGACCGGCTTTGGCGTCCACCCAGCGTACTGCTCAATGGGCGCCGGGGGCTCTTTCCGCGGGAGAAAGGCGGCCGGGGCGTGGATCTTACCACTCACATACAGTGCCGAGAGTAAGAATGAGTGGAACTGTATCTCCATTCCCCCGTACATCTCCATCGCATGCGTCGGAACAATTTTATTTTATGCGAGAAATGAGTGTTCTTATTTCTTTACATGCATACGACGCACAGACGAAAGTTTATGTTGTTAATAATGGCACTGTTCCGTCTCTTGTCGGGATCCTTTCAAAATCAGAACTATTTAGACTTGTCAGGACAAGCAGAAAATCAAATTCTAAACAAAATGTGTGCACAGTACAATGTCACACATTATTATGCTGTACGTAAAATTATATAGTTTCTGCTCCTACGGCAGTGCTCGAAATGGACCAAAACAACGTTTCGGAAATTTTGGTATCGCAAACCGACGTTTCGGTAGTTACAGTTTTTAAATTACGATAAAATGTTAATCTACCCAGCCTTCGTGTAGGACGTATGGGGTCCATCAGCCACAATTGAACATGTTTATTTACAGACAGTTATAACTAAGGAAGCACCAAACAAACAGGAGTACATAATTACACTATGTTCGTAACTTATTTGTGAAAAAAAAGGGAATATAACAGATGTGTTTGGAAGTAACTAAGTACGTTGCTGCGTGTGTAAATTCCTTCATGACATTGCGCAGGATTTCTCTTGGAATCACTGCGAGTTCCAAACATAGCCTCTTCAAGTCTTCCTGTAGTATGGCGTCAAATATCACACACGATTTTTATTAGAAACTCCCATAAAAGTAACTGGAGCGAAACGTCTCCAAAGCAGGAGAGAATCCGCCCTGAAAATTAAGTTACATTGAAGATCCAGACTTCTTGCCGTATGGGATATTGCGGGAAACGTGTCATCGATGGTGTCCATTTGTCGGGCGCGTTCGCAAATTGCGAAAAGCGACTATTAGCTTCGTCACATGTCCGTCCGTCCGTATGGAACAACTCGGCTCCCACTGGACGGGTTTGCGTGAAATTTCATATTTGAGTATTTTTCGAAAATCTGTCGCGAAATTTCAATTTTAGTTAAAATCTACAAAAGTAGTGGGTACTTTACATGAAGACCTATGTACATATATGATATCTCGCTGAATTATTCTTAGAAAGAGAAACGTTGCAGACAAAAGCTGCAGAGAAAATCACAAAGCACATTTTATGTTCAATAACTTCTTGCCGAAAGTCGTGCCGTTTATGCGATAATGTGGAAAAATATGTACAGCCAGACAGGCCACAGATGACAATACAATATGCCGCATGCGCTTTGCATGCTGGATAACTAAGGCTACACACACGCTCAGAATATGTAATACTGATCGCTTCTCGAAGGCAACAATTGTTACGCGAACGCGCCTCAATGTTACGTTATATGCGTACATTGCCTCTCTTGTTTCACTTGTCAACATAAATCCCCCGCCACTTCTTTATAGCGATCAGATGTTATTTTCACTGTTTCATTCTCTTCACTTGCAGATAAGGAAGGCAGTGGAATGCAAAGCGACTGTGCGGCACACAAAATGGTGACCCTAGCAAAATAAGGCTTTCGCATGTAGCTTATAAGAACTGTGAGCTGCTCTGTAGGGTTAGTTTTGCTTACTTACTTCTTCATTAACCCTTTAAAGCCGAGCAATTAGTATAGGTACAGGCAGGATTAACGCTACAATATCTGCATTTCCTCCTCACGAGTTTATTTTTTTCCATGTTTATATTGGTTCCGTGTTAACAGCGATTGTTTCCCTATCCAGAATTCACCGATGCCTTTCTAATAGAAGTACAGCGTTCTCTGTGAGATAATACTGAATCTTTATACGTAACATACACTCACTAGGCTTAAATCACTATCAGATTCTGATTGCAATCCTCCCAACATTAACACCACATTTCCCCCCAAATACAGCCCTTTCAACATAATTAAAATTTGGATACAATGAACCTCTCCAAATAGAAAATTCAACAAAATTCAAAATTCGGCCCAAATGCTCAAGTTTTTTCGTCTGTTGCATACACAGACATTCCATTCTCTGTCACCTCACCTCCGGGTGCACAAACCTTCCAGCAATCTAGAAGCCACGTCAAAATTCTAAGGCGCCAGAAGAATGACATGGAAGACGTTCTATACTGAGGACCCACACGTATTAGGTGCCCCGTACAAAATGTCGCGTTTTGTGCATCCCTGCCTTACCTTCCCCATTACCCAACGCTCTACTTTGCCTCCAGCCAACTCATACAAGGACGGGCGACCACAGCCTACGAACATTCACACAAGTAAACTTCCTCTTTCCCTACGTAGTGTATGTAGGACTTCACACTACGCCCCGTCCTTCTTCTTTAGGTTTAATCCTGGGTGTGGTCAAGATTACGACGGTTCGAGTGACCAAATTACCGTTATATATAGTAGGGGGGTCCTTATTTTATTCGACAAACATTGTCTGTCACTTGTCGCCCGTATTCTGCCGCGCGCGTGTTCGGTCGGATGAGTTGGCCATGTTACAAAGATAAGCGAGCCGACAGGATCTGACAAACAATATCTGTTGGATAAAAATAAACACCCTTTATGGTATACGCTAAATAGGACACGTCATAATCCGCTTTACGAAGCTTGGACTGACGGAGCCCCTTTAACCCTTTAAAGACGAAGCGTAAACTGTTTTATTTCAAAGACCTACTTCTTACCGCGCAGTAAACACTTTTCATCTCGGTTATAAAAACCAATCCATTTATGTTACATCAGGCAAAACTCGTTGTTTGTTGTGAGATAAATACAAAACACATAGTGTGGGCAGAAGGTGGAATTTGTGAATGTTAAACCTCGTGGTGCATCAAGTAACCAGTAGGCATTAAAAGATTAACGGACTCTGTATAGCACTGTAAATAGTATTCATTTCATTAGTCATCAAAAAATGTATAATGAGAAAGACCAAGGCCCTGGATACGAGACAGGCCCGTCCTCAGATCAGACTATTTAATAAGATCTTCGACGCAAAGACGGACAGACCGTCTAACTATTAGCTGCAGAGTGACTCATCATTAGCCGCTGTCTGACAATATCTGGGACTGTGCACTACAATTTCAAGGCTTCGAGGCGGTTTTGTGTTTCACGTTCACTTAGTCCTTAACAATGGCCATTTTGCAGGGATAAAAATTAGTTCCATGAAATCGTCGCTCATTTGGCGCCAGCCAGCTGAATGAGGTAGCACTGTCCCAGTGATCCCTTAGGGCCCTGAATGACGGACATGCGAACGCGCTCCCAGAAATATTTGCCACTCGACATCGTGTAACATCCCCGAAATATTTTCCAGTCGACATCGTGTAACATCCCCGAAATATTTTCCAGTCGACATCGTGTAACATAGCCGAACTATCTGCCACTCGACACCATGTAACATTGCCGAACTATTTGCGTAATATTCACAGAAGAATTAAATCTTCAGCAGCACCTTTGTGAGTATCTCAAAACTCGCACTGCCCACTAAAGTTATCATTTCCCGCGTAATGTACACATGCAAGCGCAGCTACGTTGCACATCCAGAGAGTAAGCTATAAAATAAAAATACCTGATGTACAAAATTTGTATTCATTGTTAACAGATTCTACATACCTTAGTCTACTTTTCGACATAATCACCACCCACACTGAGCCACGTGTCGTAACGGGGCACAAGGTTTTCTATGCCCTGCTCATAGAAGTCGGCCGCCAAACAGATGATGTCGACCAGAAGAGTAACAAAACTTTGTGTGCCCCGTTACGACAAGTGCGAATATGTCGAAATGTAGTCTAAAGTATGTACAATTTGACAGCAACGAATAAAAATTTTGAACATCAAGTATATTTTTTATACCCAAACGGTTCTTGCTTTCTGGATGCGCCTCGTATTATCAGCAAATAAATTCTGTCAGTTGTTGTTACCATATATTACGAATAGGTACTCAGATTTTCATTTCTAACAATGTTGCTAACTCATATAGACGTATATGACCACACTTTACACCCCTATTTCAACTGCAACACAAACTGAACTTACCACGAATAAAAGTCCTGCCTGTCAATCCGTGATAAACTCTGATATTCGTGGTGCATGAAGAGTGCAGGTGCGCTTTGATGTGAGAAACTCTCTTATCCCGGAACAAGAATTATATGCTTAGTTCTGAAGTGACGTAAACATCTGAAGGGTCAACAACACGCTCCAAAACTGGGTGCCTGGAAGAAGGCTCAATGCATTGTACGAAATAAATGGGCAGGCTGGTGTATCGGCTATGCTCTAGACTGTCTTTTTCAGGTATCTAATACGATTCCCGGACGGGACATCGGATATCTGGATTGTAATTCTTTTCAAATTTTCCCGGTAAATTCCGGGACAATACCTCGATTAGGCTACGATCGTTTCCTTCCAGACGCAACCAAATTCATAATTTACCAACCACCACAACATCGTAATTATACACACTTTAAGGCAGTGACAAAATCGTAAAATAAAACCACAAAAAAGAAAAAAATATCGCATTAGAAGAGAAAGAGCTGTGAACTTTTACGTCATATTGCGATTGTTTCAATACTGTTTTAAATAAAAACAAATATTAATACTTGGCCAAATATCACCTGCAAAACGACTTTTAAAAGTGCCATGACTCAAAGGAATATATCCGTTTTCGAACTCACTATCACAGGCACAGCTGAAGATTACCGACATTAATAGATCCAAGAGTGGATTTGGGAAGAATAAAACAGCAGCGTGGATAACATACACGTAGGAAAACGAGGGACAGTTGCTTCAGTATGACGTTCTTTTACGTCTTACAATGGTCATCCACCATGTCCACTTAGTTAGTATTGGTGGGCACCACGTACGAACCAGAATCATACACTGTGTCCCTCAACAATAAAATAATTCAGGTTGCTTACAATGGTCATCGACCATGTCCACTTAGTTAGTATTGGTGGGCACCACGTACGAACCAGAATCATACACAAATTAAAACACTGTATCCCTCAACAATAGAATCATTCAGGTTGTAGTCCCTTGGGTTTTGACGCCGTGTATTTTTGTTTAGTGACATCCAAGTTTCACAGGAACCTGCTTCCGCCAACCCAAAAAACTTCACGGCATCAAAATCCAGGAGTCTCCTATTACTGCTGTGAAATCACAAAAACTTATAATAAACCCGTTCTTTAATTAAGATCAGCCATGACAGCATCATTTTTTGATAGTGACAAAATAAAAGTGATCGAACGGTAAAGAACGCCTGCGCGTTTAATTATATGTACGTCACAATCATTCACTGTTTTCATATTGTCGATAACTTGAATAGTCACAGAGGAGGTCCTTTGTGACGACCTAATTTCTTGCCTGCTGTCCCATCACAAAATCTAATACATTAGGGGTCCGCGTCTCCTAGCCGCGTACATATCCTGATGGCCGTAGGCCTGCCCGTTATGATTATCCCGTAACAATGGCATCCGAGCCCAAAACCGAATCGACATTGGCTGATGCCTGGTCTGATCTAATCGCCATCCCGGAGGCAACCACCAAAATGTCTGTCTCTGATGTACGTCACTAGGTAACATGGGCGACGGCCTCGAATAATCAAAGTGTGTCTCTGAGAAATTTACAAGCTGTCTCGTTTCATCGTCGTATAATTTATCTGCTATCGCCACATTATTACCAACAGTATTTTCAGTTGGAAATCTCACAAATGTACTTGGCTTGATCGTTGATGTTGGAGGCACGTCTGTTTTTGTTTCGCTTGTAACTTGATCTTCTGATTGCAACACATTCACACTGTTTGTTGTGTTCTTATCGTGCACAGCCACTGTCACATTTACTATGACTTCTTCTGTAGTTGTCATTGCCTTTTCAGTCGTGGCTTCTTTCTTCGCCTTCTGATCAACAGACACGTTCCTTCGACTTGTGCTCCCCAACCTTCCACCTTCAGAGCTTATGTTGCCAACTTCCTCCAACAACCCCATAGCTGTATTAGTTGCCTTCATCGGTTCTGGTCTGCTGTCTACCGACAGTGGAGGCGAAGTTGGTGACGTCAATAACAGCTGTTCGTCATCTACCAACGAAAGGCTTGCTTTTGGGGTTGTAGAATTTTCACTCTTATTTATAATCTCGTATTTTGTGGCATTGGACGTAGCCAGCTGCAAATCTTCGTCTTGAAGATGAAAGTTACCCGATGCGATTTCCAAATCAGTAGAAGTTCTAATTTCCTCAAGTGACGTTTCATTCTTGCCAACATTCAAAACAGCTACGGCAGTCTGTGACTTTTCGGTTTCATTGGTTTTATTATTTTTCTTGAGCTGGTCACTTCTCAACGCATCTGCCATCACAATAGCGACTTCTACCGACTCCTCCGTTTCTTCCTCTGGTTCCAGTGCCGGTGGGGTGTCGATAGGTAAAGATACCTGAAGAGGTCCTGTTGAAGTGGAGTCAGACGTAGACAAGTCCTCATAATCATGCCGAATTACAGGAGCTGCATACATTGCATTAAGTCTCTGCAGAAGGAAATCTAGTTGCGCAGCATGATTCAGTTGTACCAACTTAACACATCGACCCATAGAATCTGGCCTATAACCTTCCGCACAATCTGGAAGATGAGAAGTTCCAGCAAACGCTGGTGCTATGAAGACAGACTTTGGCGTTATTCGTCTCTTCTTTCCTTCCTCGTTATTTGGCCTCGGTGTTTCTGTGTCTACAAGCAACCAGGCCTGCCAACCGAGCTCTCGAGGTGTGCCAACTGTACTGATAGGCCCGCCGACACAACTGTCGTGGCAAAGCAGTGAAAGAACTGTAAGTACGAGAAATTTCAGCATGCTTGTTGACTACTAGCGATGTCTGCAAGACTGCCACATCATTTCCGCCATGTCTTCTACCCGCTGCCATAGGACATCATGCGAATTTCAACTGCAACAGAAAAGAAAGGCTGATTGAAATCCACACATCGTTAGAACTGTGAGTCCGGAGTCACGTGTTACGCGAAACCGTGAGACCAGACTGCAATAAACAGGGAAAGAATTTCCAAATACAATAAAAAGTCCCATTAAAATCATAAGTATAATAGCGGAATTTCTAAAAATTTTTAAAATTTTTACCTTTTATAATTGACAAAAATTTAAATGAGAACAGCCAACCATGACTTAGTTCGAAAAACACGAATATAATACAACTAACGCAGTACAATCAACATCACACTTTTATAGCTGTCCGGAGGACAATACTTCTTTTTCTCAAATATGATTATTAAGGTTCGAAAACTCAGTGCCCCTTAGAAAATAAACTATTATGAATTAACGCAATGTTTCTTTATTCTACATTATTGCAAAATGTAGCTTGAGTATGCTTTTATTATAACACAAAATATGTAGTTATAATGTAAAACAAAACAACTTACTTTAACACACAAAGAATTGTGCTGGACTGGTTTGCCACTCTTTTTGATCTAGGACAATAGCAACACCCAGAATGTTTTAGACAATCTTCGTGAAAACCAATAAAATACAAATAACGTAGCCGTTGCCTGGCCAAATAAAATTTCACGGATTTTACCAGTGCTTCCCTACTTGCGTATTAAACGCGGCAGTCACTAGAAAGGATAAAATATATATACTTTAAAATACACAAGCACAAGCCACATTGAACGTCGCAGTCAAGAGGCTGTCACGTTTATTTCGTAGTGTGGAGGTGTCTGGTTCATATTTATGTCTAGAGACGGATAATGCTGGCTAGGGCTTTCTTTCCTCGGCAAAGCATAAAATTGTAAAATAGACATTTTTACAACTTCTGTCGGGCAAAATCAATACGGGTCCCCTAAATGCGGCCGTGTAAAGCCGTAACGCAGGAAAACGTTTGATCTATATAATAACTAAGTTATATCAGATAGTAAAGGCAGTCTTTATTAAGTTGTGCATCAACAACACACCGGACACTTAAACCTTATATATATATATAACCTTATATATATATATATAATTTTGAACTTAATTATTACAGCCGCTGTAAGGTTTCCTTCTTTTTTCTGGTACGTCTTGTGTCCCTGATGATGATGGGCTGCCCACTGAAACATGTTGGACTCCGCCTAATGAAATCTTAAGCTTCAAAACTTAAATTGAAAACAATCTGGTGTACATGGTGTTGGAGTTGGTTCTTACATTAGACATTATAATTTAGTAGTAACATTATCCTTCAGTGCCATATACTACGAATATACTGATGAAACATGATGTTGGTATTCTACACTACGATGTTTGCAGTCTGTACTTAACCTTTTAAAGCCTACCGGTAACTTTACATACCACCAGGTTTAACATTAAAAAATTCTACGTGGTGCCCACATTGCGTTTATGTGTTTTGTACGGATCTCAGAACAAACAGCAACTTTTGCCTTATAAAACATTAAGAGATTGGTTTTTATAACCGAAGTGGAGAGTGTTTACAGCGCGGTACGCACTGAGTCCTTATACAAAACAGATACGCTTCGTCTTTAAAGGGTTAAATACTGTCGGGCGAGTTTGTCATACGTATCGTTCCAAACATAACAGATAACATATATGAAACTCAAAAGGAAATACCTTTTTCTTTTCCTAAAAAATTGTATATCGACAAAATACGGTACGTAACCAAGTACACCAGTCAATGGAATTTGAAACCTTTTCAGGGTGTTGCATCCTCTTTGTGCTCTAGATACATTCGCCACAACAGATTCGCCAGTTAGTAGTTCTTTTAAGTAAACTGGTGTACATGTTACACGTTCCGGCTGTCATGAGGCATCACCAGGCGCAATAACACAAAGAAGACAGACTGATAATTACAATAACAAACATTACTTAGTGCTGGATCCAACACTTACATATATTAAATTAATATGAAAACTGAAATACCAAATTTTAATATTAAGAGAATAATTTGAATATACGTTTGTCGACCACAAGTATTAGTATATTGGAATTACACAGGGTCCAAATTATGACGCTGCAAATATTTATTTGTAAAACCGAAGCCGGCCTAGCAAGGTTCAGTGATTAAGCAGGGCTTAGACGAAGCGTCATAAAATGAAAACCCTGTATAATGTTGATTAATACTGATGGACTTGAAAATCGAAAGAACTTAGCAAGCTCAGCTGTCACGCCTGGACGAAGTTTCATATAATAAAACCCCTGTATAAGATTGACTAATATTAACGGAAGAGCTTTGTCTGTCAGGCGTCGTACGAATTTCCATACCTCAAGGCTGTAATAGTGTGGTGGTATTTAGATGTAAGTCGGCACGAATATGCACTCTGCATTGGATGCAGTGCAGGGGGTCTCTGGACTGGCGATGCTGTGTGACTGACGTGCGTGATGCTATAGCCGTCAGAAAAGACTCCGGACATAATGAAAGACGCACAAACACTCCTATGCTTAGGCTAATTGGCCTGTGCATGGACTCAACAACCCAACTAACAACACCACCACATGAGCACGAAAATATCATACGTAAAAGCAGTGACGTGCTCTTTCTCGTCCTACTTGGTAAATACACGAGGTTTATAAATTCTCTTTTAAGATCGGCCAACTCACCGTGTTTACCCACTGACTCACTTGATACTGGGAACTGAGTAACGCAAAGTGGTGCAACTATTGTCCCTTTTCCAGGGCGTATCTTGTATCGAAATCTTATCGGTTACCAGCAAGGTCAAAAGAAAGACCCCTTCCTACTTCAGAGCTGCAGGTGTACTCATGAATGTCGTTGGTCACCACAGCTGTTCTTCAGAAAATAATGTAGTGTTACATTCAAACAGTTCGTTACAAGGCGCTCTTGACGAAGAGAAAAGAATGCCTTATGTGAAGTCCATGTCCGTCTGTCTGTCCTCGACTTAGTATCAGCTACTAAAAGGTTTGTCGGATTTTCACGAAAATTCGGTATAAGGGCTCCATACAAAAGTTGTCCAATAAGCGTGAGTTTCGTGAAAATTGGTTCAGTGAAGTCATACTTTATTAGAAGGGCAAACGAATTTCTACCCATATTTTCCAAAATTCTTGACAGACTCGGATGCAGTTCAGTACAGGTGATCGCCACATAACTTCGGCGAGCAGTTCTGAGTTTTGTAAAAATCAGGACAATGAAAACAGTACTTTACTTAAGGGCGTAAATAAAATGCTGCCTTATAGGCTACATTTTTCTTCCGTTTTTTACAAAATTCGGTACCGGATTATTTATTGTGCGACTGCGAGTTTCATGAAAATCGTCGAAGTGAAAGACACACTTTACTTAGGGGCATAAAGGAATTTCTAACCTCACTCTCAATATATAATTTCCAGTTTGGATGAAATTGGGTATGAAAGATCTGCACATAATTCTGGTTAGCAATTGTCACTTTCGTGAAAATTGCGGGTGGGAAGGTCGTACTCTTCTTAGAAGCTGCGTTCATGCGCATGCCGTAAACCCGTAAGACATTCCGAAAGTAAAGAACGGTTTGGGACAGTCTGTGTACTGTGTGACTGAGCAGTCTTGTCACACAATTTAATGCCCATGTTTATACGCTCTTTGCACAATGCTTCACGAAAGGAAAGCAAACCGAGAGGTCAGGTTCATATATTGGTCTATGTGTTTCACTTCCAAAACAACTCATTGGATTTAGGTTAAATTTTATACGGGGGTACACATTAAAAGTTTTGGTAATATCGCTATCTCATGCTTTATATGAAGATGGAATCGAAAATTTTCAACAGAAGAACTGCAAAAATTTCAAGTGTGGTTCCACGATCTAGAAAACCTTGTTGGCACAACACGCACTATTTTCGGTAACACAAGAATTCAGTTCGGGAAGTTTAAGGGGCTGGTGTTATCTGGAAAGAATTATCATACGGACGTCCCAGAAATAAGGACTTTTAATCAAAACTTTACCACAAACTGCAGCGTAAACCTGAAACAAGTGGTATTTAATGCTGAAATGTCTCACAATAAAAAACTCGAAGCAGAACTCAATGAAGCTTGCCTTCTTTGTGCAGACGACCTTCTGGAGCCTCACGATGTCGCGGATGCCCTATTTGTTTGCTTCCCCTGTATCAATTTTTGAACTAATTAACATTTTTTTGTTACAAAACCTGGTATGAACCACGTGCCATTGGCGGATATCCCACAGTTTCAATTCCCTACAACCGTTAATAACAATATAGCCGAGACGCAACTTTTGAGGCGACAGCGGCACTGGCGCCGCTGACTTTAGGGTCCTCAAATGATGTAAGACAATAGACCCTGAAACCAGGGCAGAATTTTTGTGGAATTTATAGTGCTGTGAAATAAGAACATGGTGGCTATGAGAAATGTTTATATAGGTTTCGGTTTGATAGCGATGACTAATGCATCAATGGAGTTAGGCGAGGGAAATTTGGTACGGCTACGGCAAATAAACATAACTAACATTGCGTATGATATGTTGTTTCAAACACAGCAACGACACAAAACGGTGAGATTATATTCAAATTTAACATTCACAGAATCTGTGCTGATTAAAAATCCCTTCACAAAAATCAAATCAAATAAAAATAATTACATACTGGATCTCTTGTTCCAGGAATCTCTGAAACTGTGAAACAGGCGTCATGAATTTCCTTCGGAATTATCTGTTATTTACGCTTTAATACACCAGTTTGCAATACACAAGGCATTTTGGGGTTTTTAACCCTTTAACAGGCGAAGAATAGATTAAGGTAAAGGTAAACCAATCCCATTACAGGCCTGGACACACGAAGAGGGTTCCAGGAGGTTGGGGCTCCGAGATTTCGAAATAATCGGCACACGAAAATGGTAAGGTTGTCAGCCCTACGCACCGGCCGCGTTTACCCCCCAGGAAATATTCCTGGTAATCATTTCTATTAGAGACTGAGTCGGCCCCAGGGCCATAGTGCGGCCAAAAGGATTACGTCAATGAAAAATTCCAATGACAGCATAGTGAATCGAACCCGCGACCTTCCAGCTTGTAGCGCAGTGCCTCAACCAACTGCGCCACCGCGTGCCTCGGAGAATAGAGTACGAGAAAGAAAAAAAAAAACAAGAAAAAGATCAAGAAAAACGAAGCATAAGAAGAATAAATTTGTGTGTGGTGTGACATTACATTTATTCCGGGAAGAAGCAAATTTAAAGGCTCTGATGTCCCCTGGCTTCAGCCACTCGTCATTCCGATAGGAGCACCAAGAAAATGAGGATCGATTGCAGAGAAATACGACACAATCTGGATTTACTGATTAGTGCCAAACTGAAGAATTTTGAAGGCTAGTTGGGTGTTGGAACAAGAGAACTAATGCTGATAAATTCAAAACGAGAAGAATGCATGAGAAGAATTAAGCAGAAACTTGGAACGTGGAAACCATTTTCACATTCAAAGACCGAAAAAGGGCAAGAAAAATTGCATCTGATCCGAATACTACATCAAAATTTGGGTCGTACCTCACAGGAAACAAAACCCATGTCTGTAAAAAAAAGTTAAATCAGCTGATAATATTCAGGGCAGTTGTCACTATTTATTCTGAGCAGCACCAGACACTAACAAATATCCTCTCTGGACGAAATTTGGAGCTCCTAACGGTTATGTGAGTGAAGCAGTTGCTCAAAAGGTTAAATCCGTCAACCAACTAAGACACAGGCAACGCAGCCCGAATCGAAAGTTTGGGAAGTGAAAGAAAAAACTGTTTGATGTGGTGACATTTTACGGGCTAACATTCTTGCTTCTAACAAAAAGAAAACACTGGTATACGAGGGTGGCTCGATGGAAAATCCCGCAGCTTGGCGCGTTTAAATGCAGACCGACATCATCTTGCCAACACCTGATGTCGCAACCTGCCGCCGTCGAGGGCGCTAGAAATAACACTGTGACGCAAAGCACGTGACGTAATTTCCTCTCAAATTGAGCGGAAAGATTGGGAGGGAGTATTCTTGCCACAGAGTTTAAATCGTGGCTAACATACTATTGTTGCTGGAAGCACAGTTGCCCTTTACTTTCATCACAATGTGCATGGATTTAACCTGTTAAGGCCTAGAGGTAACTTTACGTACCATAAGGTTTAACATTCAGAAATTCTACATGCTGTTTTATGTGTTTTGTATGGATCTCAGAACAAACAGCAAATGTTACCTTACACAGCATAAACTGGTCTGTTTTTTTATGACCGAGGTGGACAGTATTTACTGCGCGGTACGCAATGGGTTCTTATATAAAACATATTACGTTCCGTTTTTAAAGGGTTAAACATGAACATAGTATCGGGCGAGACAAAGTAAGGAAGCCTAATTCACGATGAATCCGTGATGGCGAAACTTCAGAGTGTCGTCGTATCAGAACTGAGCGTGATGTTTTATCATACAACATTTCAGACGGTATCACCGCACACTGATTCTGTTACTATTCATACACCGAATGTCTGTTTTTTATCTGCAAGGAACAAATGTCATGTGAACCGTGTTTTTTAAAAATTCTGCCCGTACAACTCAGAATTGTATGGACGTCTGGTCAACGTATGTTAGCCTTCATTCTGCAGTCATCAAGAACGAAGTACGTTTTCTACGCACCAAGACCTCAGGAAGCGTACGGACCGCTGGAATAAAGATCAACTGATATTCGGGTGCGGATGCATTGGAAGCACGTTGCTTGACGGTTGGAGTATTAGGAGCTACACGGCGGCAATGCGTTTTTAAAGGACAAGAAACTTATCCAGAGGGCAGCACTGACCACCCCTCCCTGTAGGCTGGACAACACCTTAGACCATCGGTCTCCAAACTTTTTATGGCACAGGGCCACACCGGTTATTGCAGGCTGGTTCGCGGGCCGCACGTTGACAAATGAACTTCAATTGTACACCTAACCGCCTAAATTGTTGTATAATTTTTATAGTACGTACATAATTTACAAATGTGGTCGCGGGCCGCATAATATGAATTGGCGGGTTGGAGACGGATGCCTTAGACGGAGTGGTGGTCAGTGCGGCAGCCTGGATAAGTTTCTCGTTGTTGGTTAAAATCGAATTTCCGCCATGCACCTGCTACCCCGCTAACATCCAGGCCAAACGCTTGCAATGTGTCCGTACCGTTAACCTCCGAATTACTTTCAGATGATTCGTTATATGGGCCGCTGGCTTCGGAGGAAGCCCTCCAGGAGGCAGCACAAGCTCAAGAGCCGTTTTCAAAGTGCCAAATTTAATCTATAAAAGGACCTTTTAAAAACGTAAGGTTCGATAAATTAGTAGTTTATAAATTCCTGTTGCTTTACGACACCCAAATGTTCATTAGTGATTTCAGCAGTTCCTGCAATTGGATCATATTCTGAAACCAGACGAATTGTGATGTTATTACTGAACATTTTATACATTATGTGCTCCACAGTTGCGACACGTGCCTTACAGCTCATCGTCCTTTTTTATACGTGGTGAAGAAACTCCTCACTCGTATTTTACACCCCCACAAATATGACGTTTCGAATGGCGAATCTTGGCCAACAAATCAGGTCACTTGTACATGCAACCGCACAACCCACCAGCACTCAAAGATGCATTCTTTTCCACGGCGACGCATAACAGAAAACACTGTTTTGGAGCTCTAGTCGAGCGGAGAAATTGCCCGCTTCCCTGGCCTGAGGCATACGAAGCTAAGAAACGATGTTACCTATAAAAGCTACACATTACATACAGATGATACCAAGAAAAAGGTGAAGATCGTTTACTGAATGGAGGAGGCAAAACATCTTGAGTCTGCTTTTCTTCCTAGAAAGGAAGGAAAATGGGCTTCTTAAAATCGCGATGCTTTCTATATATGCGTGCGCACGTGTCACGTCGTGTCGTGCCCCACTACTTCAAAGTCTCAACCACTTAACTGATTTTCACTGCCATATTCCAAAATAAGTACGGGAATACATAACACATACATACATACATACATACATACATACATACATACATACATACATACATACATACATACATACACACACACACACATACACACACATGTATAAATAATACGAAATTCGAATACTTTCGTAGAATGAAAAATAACAAGTGAAATTCGTGGGTAAATTCTCTTCAGCTTTAGGTTTACTGGCAGTAAGTCTCGAACCATTTAAGCTAGGCATATGAAACTTCGTTCAGAGAAAGATCACGCACACAACGGCTTGTATACATTAGTGTGCAGTACTGATTGCAAGTTAGCAATTACAAATATGTCGACAGACAAATTTGAGGTTATGTTCTTACAACTGTAACGTACGCAGCATCTTTCCTTAAGTAATACGTTACTCACAAGAATAAAATAAAATAAAATAAAAACAAAGCTAAAGTTGTGCCTATCCACGTTATGAAGGCACACAGGGAGAGAAGAGTTGTGGTTACACTCATTCTTAACCTCGGCACCAGACGAAATTAAAGTGGTGAACTTTACGCTCCGGCCCCTGTCCCTCCAAAAAGAACCCCCATAGCCATTTATGAGGAGGCTTGATGGGCACCAGTGTGGGCTTGGATATTTTGGAGGACAAGAAAAACCTTTCGACCCTGCCGGGATTTTTCCTTCTGTTGTCCTGTTTGTTCCTTTGATCCATTATGTACATTTGAATCCTTCTCTCCTTCTGTATGTCACTTATGTTCCATATCATTGTCCTTACATAACAAACACAACACAAAACATCCATGCTCCCGGTGGGATTCGAACCCACAATCCCAGAAAGCGAGCAGCCGCAGACACACGCCTTAGACCGCGCGGCCGCTGGGATCGGCATTCGAAACCCGGATGGTCTGCCCCACAGCTTAATCACTTTACTGACTGCGCTATACGGGCTCGTACTGACACAACGGTGCGAAAAGTAACAGGTGTGGAACCAACGTCTATAAAATAGGAAAGTAGGTTTCGAGTTCCAGGAAGTTCTTGGCATCGCACTGTTATGAGACTGAGACATCGGCACTGGAGGTTTGTTTCGTCTCTTCAGCTGAATCATGATGCAGGCCACAGCGCAACTTCCGGAACGCTGCAGGAACACCTACTCGTACTAATGCGCTTCAAGACGATCGGCAATATCCGCAGCGATATTCGAATAAAATATTCTAAAATGGTACACCTCATTTTTATTTCTTACATTTCTTCCAGCCGATCCCAGTGGCCGCGCGGTCTAAGGCGTAGGTCTGCGGGCGAGCGCTTGCTGGGATCGTGGGTTCGAATCCCATCGGAGGCATGAATATTTGTCTGTTGTGAGTGTTTGTGTTGTCAGGTAGAGGTCTCTGCGACCGGCCGATCCCTCGTCCAGAGGAGTCCCACCGACTGTGGTGTATGTTTGAGTGTGGTGAAAATAGAAACCCTCTACACCTAACCTACTATGAACAAGTTGGTAGAAGAGGGGACTAAGATGCGATACGATACATTTTTCCCAGCTACTCAACGCAATTTACTTTATGAGTGAAGGCAGGCTAATTCCGTTTATCTGCAGAATAATTATGACAGCATTACAATATACCAGTTATTTACTATTATATTACAAGTTTTGGTAACGATGAGACACGTTCAACGTGGCCGGTTTGTTGAAAGAATACAGCTTTCTACAGAAAGACGACCAGTGACCTGACTTTTTGTCACAAAGTGCGACAATTAATTAAATTTAGGAAACGGCAAGAGTTGAACACGGCGGCAACTGTACGAGACAGAGGAATATTTACAAACGGGTTGAAGATTTCAAAGGAGAGCGGACGAATGCTATTAATGCTCATTTTGGACAGCCACAAGCTGTAGCACGTATTGGGGTTAAGAAGCTGAATAATCAGCACGTTCGAGACAATCAAATAATCAGCATGTTCGAGACAATCGAATTATCAGCATGAAAGAAATTGCATATGAAATGAAAAATTCAAAAATGGCATAAGACGCAATCGAATTTTATGACGAGTTTAATCAAGTTTTTCGTCATTTGCAGCAATCCGTCTATCACTCATGTCACATGGTAGGCCTTCCACCTACGCATCCGACTGACACAAACAGGAATATCTCAGCGACAACTGCCAGCCGGGCGTCTACCAGCCAGTAACTACTATTTCCTGTTGATGGAGAGAGCCAGAAAGGGAGAGCCAAAGAGACAGAGACAGCAAGTCTCCGAAAAGTTGGACTGCTGCTCCGAATTGACGTGGATGAGTCCACCACTTCTAGTCCGCTAAGAGGAACGTGTTTTATTTTTACGGTTAAGTCTGGCTCTAAAGATCTGAACGCCATGGTTACGCCACTTCCAATTCCAACTCATCAATTCGTTTTATTAATTTTTAATTTTTTAATAACTTTCTTTTATATTCCTATTTTAGGACTATTAACCTTTTAAAGCCTAGCGGTAACTTTACGTACCACCAGGTTTAACATTAAAAAATTCTACGTGGTGCCCACATTGCGTTTATGTGTTTTGTACGGATCTCAGAACAAACAGCAACTTTTGCCTTATAAAACATTAAGAGACTGGTTTTTATAACCGAAGTGGAGAGTGTTTACAGCGCGGTACGCACTGAGTCCTTATATAAAACAGATACGCTTCGTCTTTAAAGGGTTAACTTATAACAACAACACGATATTGCCTTTTATTATTTTACCTACATATAAGTGAGATCTCACTTAAATATGGATAACATTGTGTAATGACCTGTATGGAAGCATTCTAAAAGATACACCTGATGATGGCAAAGAATAAATGCCGAAACATGGTGTGTAACTGTGCATAGTATGGCAATTGAGTAAACATCAAATAAAATCTGAAGTTGTGCTGCACGGCCATTATTATTATTATTATTATTATTATTATTATTATTATTATTCGATTCTTCATGGCTATCATCGGTTCGACAAGGCAAATGCTTACACAATGTCTCGGGCAGAATGAAATCCACACCCTTTCCAAACTCATCACATAACTCTGTATGCAGTTTAAGAATCGTCTTTAACAACCCAAGAATCCCCTCTAAGGACTACCGAGCTGTCCTATAAAAACTATAATTTTGTCTTTTCTTTCGTATCGTTTTGAAAAGATGTCTTTCACCTTAGGGGAAACAAGACAGGCAGTCTACGTATGACGTAACATCAAGTGGCGTTCCCGTAATAATCTTGGCCGTGGAAAAGCAATAAGTATTAAATATTACGAGTCTGTGTATATGTGCCTAATTTTTCCGGCATGCAAATCGCGTGCGTCATATTACATCGTCATCTCTGGCCCGTCTGTCTGTACCATATTTTTCTACATTATCTCATAAACGGCACGATTTTCGGATAAAGTTTATTGAACATAAAACGTGTTTTCATTTTCTCTACAATTTTTGTGTGAAACATTTCTCATGGTAAGAAAAATTCAACGAGATATTGCCGTAAATATGCGTAGATCTTCATGTAAAGCATCCGTTATTTAAGTCAGACTTTAATCAGACTTGAATTTTCTTGATAGATGTTCGAAAAATTACCAAATATCATATTTCATACAAATCCACCCAGTGGGAGCCGAGCTATTCCATGCGGACAGACGGACATGATGAACCTAACAGTCGCTTTCCGCAATTTTGCGAATGCGCCTAAAAAACCGATTGAGGATGCATAAGAACAGGCTCTGATAAGAATACATACACTCGTTTTTATATATTATTAGGATGATGAAATCAAGGAGCATAAGCTAGGCTGAGAATGTAGCACGCATTAGACAAATGAGAACTGCATGCAATACGACGTATTTTGGTCGAGAAATTTTAAAAGAAAGGGACCACTTTGGAAACATATCTTAAAGGAAGAGAGCATAAGCTAGGCTGAGAATGTAGCACGCATTAGACAAATGAGAAATGCATGCAATACGACGTATTTTGCTCGAAAAATTTTAAAAGAAAGGGACCACTTTGGAAACATATCTTAAAGGAAGAGAGCATAAGCTAGGCTGAGAATGTAGCACGCATTAGACAAATGAGAAATGCATGCAATACGACGTATTTTGCTCGAAAAATTTTAAAAGAAAGGGACCACTTTGGAAACATATCTTAAAGGAAGAAAGCATTAAGTTTGTTGACTGGATTCATTTGTCTCAGAATATGGACCACTGACGAGCTCGTGTCAACACAGTAATGAATGTCAGGACTCCAAAAAAGGCGAGGAATTTCTCAGCTACCTGACGGAACATTAACTGCTCACGAGACAGGGTTATCCGTCATTGCCTTAGCGAACACCTGGAGCATTTGTGAGTGTCCCCGAGTCAGAGCTGTGTGTGTAACAATCCTAAATTCGTTCGTTACTCACCACACTCATGATCATGCCGTTCGGCGTGAGACCAGGTTACAAGAACCTAGACTGATTAATAATTTGGTCGCATTTCGACTAGGATATAGACGTGCGGTTTGGAAGTCGTCGATGTACAAACCAAGTATCAATCGAACGTCCGTGAGCTTCTGGAGATCAGGAAAACCCTACTCCTCGCGCCATATTGGATATAACCCCAACTACTATATATCAGCTCGTCTTGAATCAATGATAGAAGGAAGCGAAATACACTTAGGTCTCTTGTTGGAGTCCCTGTCTCGGTGTGTGTACAACTACATTAAAACTTTAATCTTTTTCGTCACTCCTTTCCACTCTATAGGTCATCGTTAGGCTAATTTGTGTTCTTATTTACATAAATCAATTACCATCTCAATAACACATTTGTAACATTAATATATCTGGTTAATATTTTGTTAAAACCAAGTTATAACTAACCCACCTAACTAACTAACTAACTAACTAACTAACTAACCAACCAACTGCATGGAGGAGAGCCTCCCTTGAGAAGTTAACATGTCCTCCGGTAGTCAAGAAATTCTCCGCATTTTTTGGAACTAGGAGGTTCATTACCAGATTCACAAAAGCCCGCCACCTCTCCCTACCCTACGCCAGATCAATCTAATCCATGTCTCTTCATCCCACTTCTTGAAGATTAATTTCAGTATTATACTCCATCTACGCCTAGGTCTTCCCAGTGGTCGCCTTCCCTCAAGCAACCACACCAAAACCTTGTATGCCCGGCCCATCTCATTCTTCTTGAAATTACCATCCGACTAATACGTGGTGAGAAGTATATATCGCAGAACTCCTCGTTATGTGGTCCCTGCTACCTCGTCCCTCTGAGGCCTGAATGTCTTCGACACCCTATTCTCAAACACCCTCAGCCTATGTTCCTCCTGTAATGTGAGAGACCAAGTTTCATACCCATACAAAACAACAGGCAAAACTACAGTTCTGTATAATTTAATTTTATATTTTTGGATAGCAAACTGGAAGGCAAAAGATTCTACACCGAACGAAGTTACACAAATTTAAAATAGACCCTCCACTGGTGATTACAGGTGGATGGACCAACAATCCGCCACTAGTCATCACAACCGTTTCCTTCCTTCTGAATACCTCTGTCACAAACTGCCACTCATTGCACCAAACCCCTTCCTAGTCGTCCCCGATGTAGTATTAATACCACAACAGAGGCGCCAATGAGACGCTTCCTTACAGATACCACATGTAAATAGTGAAGAACATATTATAATGGTGAAGTTGGCTCTGTGCAAGCCATAAAGGCCTACTGGGGGGAGTAGAGGTACAGCTCCGCTCATTCTTAACCTCGGCACTTGATGGAGGTGAGTAGTCAGCTTTATGCCCTAACCGCTTTATCTCTGGGGAAGGAGCCCCCAGTACCCACCGCACAGGAAGCTTGTTGGCCCGCGGGGACGGTCTGGACATTTTCAAAGTAAGTAAAAACTTCTTGCCCCTGAATGGAATCAAACCACGATTCCTCGGCTGTCCAACTCGAAGCCTCGTCACTATGCTCACTGAGCTTCCCCGACCTGAACACAACGTGAGGCAGAAATATACCTCCTTTTGTACCGAGTTCCACATTTTTAACGGTCTAGTAAAGTTCGTGGTATTGGAGTTACTCTGTGAATATTCGTACAGCCCTTTATACGTAAAGTTACTCCTGTGCATAGGCCATAAAGGCATACAGGGAGAGTGGAGGTATAGGCTCCATTCATTAGTAACCTCGGCAACAGGAGATGGTCGTGATCAAGTTCACACGCCGGCTACTTCACTCCTGGGGAAATAATCACCGGTACCCATTGAATACGAAGTTGGGTGGACCCCACAGCCGGTCTGAACGCTTCGAAGAGAAAAATCTCTTGACCTCTCCCCTCTCCCCCCCCCCCCCGCTCTAAACACAAATATCAAATACACTTAGGCCCCCACAGAATATCGAGAAATATTTCGAGAGTTTAGAGGACTTTTCGAAGCAGAACGTCGAGCAAAATGTACATTTATGGCAAAACTGCCTCTTCGAATATTGATTCAAGTTTGCTTTCAGCTTCGCTCAGCAGGACTAACCAAACTGAAACTTTCGCAACTACAAGGTATTATTAGTGCAGTCCTTCCACACCAGGCTTCATCGAAGACAATCGAAAAGTGGATAAGAACAACAAGGGCCTTGTAAAGTTCATCGTAGAATTGTCTCAACTTGAAGCGAACTACCCTGTTGACTCTTCCGATTCCGCAAGTAATCAAACGAAACAGAACAAATACTGACGGGCAGCATGATTGGCCATCACTGCAATATAAAAACAAGGAAGATAAAAACTGTTTCAAGAACAAAAACACAATCCAGTCTCCTTCCAGTTGCCAACAACCGAAGTGTATTATGGGGAAAGTGCAGACGTCTAGCTGTTTCTGTACAAGTGGGTCATCGAGTTTCGAAGGAAAAGGTCGTACGAGTAATACTGGCACATGATAATGTACGAAGTAAAGAAAGAGATAAAAAGAAAAAGGATGGAAAATAAAATAAAGAAGGGAAAGTGGCAGAGAGAAGGAAAAAGAAAAACAGAACCACCTGAGAAATAGCCTAGCACAAAATAAAGGAAGTAACTTCTTAGAGTGCGAACAGATTTCATCTGACTCAGGACAGGGTCCACCGCGGACTTTTGTTACCTATTTTCTCTCAAACGGCACGGAGCAGGCACATGGATCATGCTCTCTGTGTGTCAGTGAGTCCCTCACGCAAGATCTTTAATCAGTGGACTGACTGTTACGTAACTACTTATTCAGCTTTTTTTAACATCCCGTTGTGGTCTGTGACAATTTTTTTTCAGTTACCCTACACGGAGTTGTGTTAGTTGGGCACAACACTAGCCTTTATTAGAGAATACTCATTTATATTTTGAGTTCTTTAAGACACGTTCCTACCTTTCTTGGTCATGTAAGAACTATCAAAAAGTAAAGGCGGACAACAGTCGTGATGCCAATTATCAATTATCGTTTTTCGTTTTAATATATGTTGGGTGTATGTGGAGGTTATGGTTTGGTAAGGCTTTGCCACTTTCATAATAGATTCTACAAACTTGGTTTCTTTTTTGGGGAGGAGGGGTAGGGGGTTGGGGTCTTGTCTATGTTGTCGTCACCTTGTATCTTCTGGGTTCATGTGACTTGCCTTCAGTCTTTTATTCTGTTGAATCAGCGTTAATGGGTGGCATTATTCAATATTTTGTTGTGTTGTGCCAAAATTAAGTTCAGTAAAGTTTCTTGTGGGATGTTGGTGCCTCTTATGTTCTTATATTGAATTCCTGGGGTTCGGATTTTCTTTCTTTATTTTCTGCTTCTCGGTTCGCATATTTTCCTTCTGTCCCTCTTGTCTGAGATTTTCTCCTGTTTTGTTCTTGTTTTAAAATGTTGCTTCATATTCCTGTTTTTTCTGTGTATATCTGTATGGTTTTAGTGGAATCTATGGTTGGTGCCATTTAATTATACATGTTCTATCACTACAGGCCATCCAACGACCGTAATTTTCAATTTTGTAGCAACAAGAATGGCAAGAGAAATCGTGAGGTGCTTACAATTGCTATTGTTATAACTTAAGGCCCGGAAATTATGTACGGTAATACATCTTGGATACACACATATCTGATGTTAAGGTTAGATTTTTGTATCACGTAAAATAACAAGATGGAGGCCATGAGAAGGGTTTCTTAGCTTCCGGCTTGGAAATAGTCAAGAAACTAAGTGAAAATTTGCACAGTGGTAGACAACCTAGGCCTACGTTACTATTAATCACATACGAAATATTATTTATAATTCAGCAATAATACACATGGCGACAACGCGAAGCCTTTAGGTTATATCCGACAGGTTTAATACAAAAGGAACATCTAGTTAAGTTGTTAAAGTAGACAAGGATAACAATCTTAATAACAATGCACATAATATTTATAGCTCCAAAGCATTAGACATCTGTCTGATAGGAAAGTCACTTTACGCCATCTGCTCGGAAATCTGTTGTACTGAATCTTCGACAGGGAATTTATTTAACAGCTTAACACAGTTCGACTGCTTAAGGGAGGGGAAAACCAAGGAGTATTTTTTTTTTAAGATTTTACTGTCAATATATCAAGCCGGGACAGCGGAGTGAGTACAGTGACTAGGCTACGGGCTGGACGGTCCGTGGTTCGATTCCCGGCATTGTCGAGAGATTTATCTCTTCTCCGAAACGTCCAAACCGACTCTGGGGCCAACCAAATCGGTATCGGAGGCTCTGTATCCTGGGATAAAGCGGCAAGGGCGTATGGCTGACCACTTCCATCTAGAGTCGAGGTTCAGAATGAGTGGATCTACAACTCCGTTCCCTTAAATTCCTTCAGGCGGTATATGGGGACAACTTTAATTTTGTACCGTCATTTACAGGACATACCTACTATTGCTTCCGCAACTAAATCTTATTAGCTGTCTAATTTCAGCAACATGAAGCAGACTACATATGACCACCACCAGAAGTACTTGCACAACAAGCACGTCCTCACAAGATGGCAGGCAGCATGAAACTGACTTAGTGTTACGAAGTAGGCGAACTTACAAACCCACGGGCTGAAGTGTGGAACACAGCACGTGGAAGTGACCTGGAGACCAACAATGAACCACCGTACATAATCCCACTGCTGCTTTACATACGAGCTCTAAATGCGTCGCAGAAAACACAGTAACTTCCGCCGTTGGCGCAGTGCACTTCCTGTTTACGAACATTAGATGTTACAAAATGAAAGAGCAATTAATACGTTAATTCGTCTCTAAATTCCACATATTCAATATAAAAATTTCCTTTTGACAAATCATTCAACAGACATACAAATTCCAGGAACTTTCATGTACTGGTACCAGCACCGAAAAGTCAATAAAATGTCCCAGTACTGAAGTACTGCGCCTTAAAGGCATACAGGGTGAGTGGAGGTAAAGCTCTACGCATTCCAAAAATTGGTACTAGACTGCGTATGTCTTACTTAAGGACGCTGTCAGTAGTAGGACTACAGTGCATCCAATAGCAGGATGAGTGATGAATAATAAATTTAAAAGGGCATGAAATTATAATTGCTGTGGCACAACGTAAGGCACTCATTGTTACCCAGTAGTAAAGCTTTGGCCCTGACAGCATAAATCGGGGTCCCTTATCTCTGGGCGAAGCTTGCAGAGAAAACATGTAGACCGTGCAAAAAAATATCTCTCTGCCAAGTTCAAATGGTCGCCGTTTATTAGGTATTCAGTTGACGAGAAGCCTAGAGTCAGAATTAAGCACACCTCCAACCACGTGAATAGAACAGAGAATTTTATCTCGTATAACAAAATTAAATCGCCCTCAAAAGACATAACTGCACTTCAGCCCCACGAATTTTTAACTGAAAGACTTCAGTAACTGGTCATAAACACCTTCCAAACTTTATCTATCAGAACCATTGCAAAGGTCAATGCCGTACTCCTGGGTAACCAGCAATAATATTTGGTGTATGCCTGGATGGCTGACGGAAAGTACGAACACTTTAGTCAGGCGAGCATGTCTCCAGGCTGACATCTGTGCCAGGGACCTTCAGAATACAATGGTAACCAGCCAACCACAATTCTCGCTTACTAGGGTGAGGAATGTGGCTAGTTCCAAGCTACGGCTGCGTCACTCCAGAAGGCAAAGTCACCTGCGCCGATCCGCACTTAGTGGCGAAAAGGTAGACTGTCTTCTGGATATTGGAACTCGTCTTCCAACTGTCGCCAGACGACCTGCTGGCTGCTCCACTACAGCGCGGAGCAGTTTGTCCTGTCTAGACCACTCCTCTTCCCCTCTTCACATCCGTATTGGCTTCCGCTTTTTCAGTTTAGCATCCGGAGTTACGAAAATATTACAGTGCTTATGGGCCATTGCTTACGGTACAAGCCACAGGAGCCTACTTTACGGATGCAGGAATAAGGCAGGTGTTGACCTCGACATGACATTAGACTTGCTCCAAATCGTAACGAATATTGCATTCTGCCACGTTAACCTTTTAAAGCCTAGCGGTAACTTTACGTACCACCAGGTTTAACATTAAAAAATTCTACGTGGTGCCCACATTGCGTTTATGTGTTTTGTACGGATCTCAGAACAAACAGCAGCTTTTGCCTTATAAAACATTAAGAGATTGGTTTTTATAACCGAAGTGGAGAGTGTTTACAGCGCGGTACGCACTGAGTCCTTGTATGAAACAGATACGTTTCGTCTTTAAAGGGTTTTAATTTACAGTATTCGGTAGCGTTTTTATTCTGTTAAAATGTAAAGTTGTCCCTGTGCATGACACGAAGGCACATGGGGGAGGGGAGGTATAACTCCACTCATTCGTAACGTGGAGGTGAGTGGTCAGTTTCACACCCTGGCCGCTTTAAACCCTGTAAAAGAACCCCCAGTACCCACCGAATAAGAATTTGGGTGGACCCCAGAGCCCCTATAGACGTTTTGGAAGTGGGGCACGCCTGATAATATTGCCCTTGCCGGGCATTGATCCACGATCCCTCTCATGCCCCGCCCGTAGTCTATTCACGTTATGCTGGCTCCCATTAACCTGACAAGAAAGATTAAACACGACATTATGACTGTTTTTCAGCGGCTGACAAACCTGCTTTTTCAGTACCTCTCCCTCCCTGTACAAATTGCAAGATTATGTTGTATTTACAGCTTTCTTCTTTTTCTCCTACAACACATTTTAGGCGCGTTCACATAAATACCGAAAAGTGCCTATTAGCTTCGTCATGTCTGTCTATCCGTCTGTCTGTCAGTCTCCCTCTGTCTGCACGCATGAGCGCGGCTACCGCTGCACGGATTTTCGTGAAATTCGATACTGAGAACTTTTACGAAGGACGAAAAACTCCGAATTTGGTTAAAATCGGACAAAAATATCGGACACTTTACATGAAGACATAAGTACGTTTATTTGCTTTTCTATAGAAGATGAAAACAAAATCATTTAGAGTCAGAACTTTTTAAGGGACTTTGCGTAAGACGCGAAGAGCGCCTATGAGCTTCGTCATGTCTCTCCGTCTGTCTCACTGCCCGCAGGCTTCCACCCCACGCATTTTCGTGAAATTATATATTTGAGACTTTTACAAAAATCTGAGGAGATACTTCAGATTTGGTTAGAACGTGACAAAAATGTAGGGCACTTTACATGAAGACCCAAGGTTGTTTCATATTGTTCACAGCGACACGTGTACCTCAACAACACGCAGAACACATTGCTGCGCTTCCATGTCAAAGCTTGCAATATTTATTACACTGCTGACAGCAACATACGTACTTCACCAATACAAAGGGAAGGCATTGTTGCAACAATGGTTTCGCGAACGCGCCATGATGTTACGTTATAAGTGCATTGCCTACCTTGTTAACATCTCGTATTTTTCAGCAAACTGCTTCTAATGATTGAGGTTAATGGTAGTTTCTTTGAGGAGTATAAAGAATAAAAAATGTTGTTACAAAAAGAAAAATCTATGCACAGAAACATGAAAATTTCATGTCTGATTGTTATATAAAAGTCTCCCAAAGTGGGACTATGTGGTACCTATGTCAATCCAGCGTGTGGGTTATCTTATGCATGCGATTTGATGGTCTGAGAGAAAGGAATTTTTTGTAAAACCGCCGTGCCTTGATCTCCAAGGATCAAAGTTCAAGCATTCTTCTGGGATTCATTGACTTTTGAAGATGAAAACACCACAGTCTTTCGAAACGACGTGAAGCATCAACCCAAACTTACTGCATCCCACAGTAATGCAGAACAATCTCCATTTTGAATTATTATCTGTACCATCATGCAACGCACTGCTCTACCAAGAGATCCCTTCTCTAAGGGTAAATATAGCCAAAGCGTGAATCTAATGACCTGATTCCATCTAGTACCAAGGCTGAAAACACGTCCGGCTTTACCTTCACCTCAAGTATACCTAAACAACAGCCTTTGTAAAGACATTCACTATGTAATTAATTAATCAATTAATTAATTATCAATTCGTAGCAAGCAATGAATTCTTCTACGGCCATCTGAGATAAAACACCCATGAATGCAAGAGTGCGTCCATCGTCACAAATTTACGTCTGGAAGCTTACATCCAGCCAACGTGCAGGTAAAACGGAGAACAATCTGTAACTACGAACTATTCACATACTTCATGGCGTACAAACCTTGAAAACTAGTCGCGTAGCTGATATAGAAATTTCTTTTCTTTATTCGATGAGAACTGCCGGTTCATTACAGCGTTCAAACAAGCCCTCACAACTAGACCCTATTCTCAGCCGCTTGACTTTAACACACACTCAAAGCCTTACTTCTTTAAGATCCGTTTAGTATTACGCTTATATTTACGACTAGGTCTCCCAAGCAGCCTCACCCTTGAGCTTTTGCAACTAAAACTTTGTAAGCATTTCGCCTTTCCGCAAGGTTCCGAAACATTCCGACCATCGCTTTCAAACACAATAATATTAAGTGCTGAGCACAATTATATAAGACAACACCAACAAAATTCACAATATTATTATATATAATTTACAATTAAAATATTATAACTCCAACATGTTTCGACCCTGTTCGGGTTATCTTCAGGGAGTGCAAATCAATTATGTTTATAAAACACAGATTTTGTGTAATTAAATTAGTTTTAATTTAATTACACAAAATACATGTTTCATACATATCATTGATGTGAACTCCCTGAAGATGATCCGAAGAGGGTCGAAGCATGTTGGAGTTGTAATATTTTAATTGTAAATTATATATAACAACGTGCATTTTGTTGATGATGTGTTATATAATTATCAATTAACGCGTGGACATGAATAACATAAAATCTGCAGAGCATAAGTTACGTTGCCGTACACAAGCACCGGCACACAGTTGTACACTTCACAACCCACTGTAAGTAACCAATAATTCATTTCGCATTAAGCAATGAACAAACACAGTTATTGGAAAGGTAAATACTTTGACATCATGGTCTCATCGTTAATCCCCTACTATTTTGGCTAGAGCCATATAATCGAGGCTGCTTCAGTCACATGTACAGTCAGATTCTTTGTGACAGCTTCTCCAGTTCAAATTGGGCTTATCCGCAACGACTGAACTCCCCTTCGCTTCCGGGCTGCCCAGAAACCTCATCGCAACATGCATGCGCGGCTGCTGTCCAGAGATGTTATACTTTCAGGCGGCCTATTTTATTTCATCCTAAGATACGCACTCATAACCAGCTCACAGTCTAATGAGAGAGAAAATTACTGCACCAAATCAAGAACTCTTCAGCAGCCTTCAGCTTTGTCCACCTCGAAATATTATTGGCTGATAGACGCGTGTTGGCCCGTTGGTTGCGTGTTCCAGTACCACAGTATTGTGCCTGTACGTTTACGTGACTGTATTAACGCTGTGGCAGCCAGGGTTCCGTAATAGGCAGAGCGACACGCTACGAGCTGGACGGTCCGGGGACGGAATCCCGGTGGGGCGACTTTTGCCGATCCCAGTGGCCGCGCAGTCTAAGGCGTAGGTCTGCGGCCTAGCGCTTTCTGGGATCGTGGGTTCGAATCCCACCGGGGGCATGGATGTTTGTCTTGTACAGTGTTTGTGTTGTCAGGTAGAGGTCTCTGCGACGGGCTGATCCCTCGTCCAGAGGAGACCTACCGCCTGTGGTGTGTGCTTGAGTGTGATCAAATGAAATCACAAAACCCTCGACACCTACTGTGAACACGTAGGTAGAAAACAGAAGGACTAAGTAAAGTAGAAAGTTACAAACCAGTTCTGTAAGCTGCACCCCTGATGACTCGATAATTAGCATCGACACATACCTACCAGATGTTTATCATTTCGTTTCATAGTCCTCACCCCTTCTACCTACTCACAGCAGGTGTCGAGGTCGTTTATTTTCACTTGATCACACTCAGACACACACCACAGTCGGTAGGACTCCTCTGGACGAGGGATCGGCCCGTCGCAGAGACCTCTACCTGACAACACACAAACACTCACAAAAGACAAACATCCATGCGCCCGGTGGGATTCGAACCCATGATCCCAGCAAGTGAACGGCCGCAGACCTACGCCTTAGACCGCGCGGCCACTGGGATCGGCCCAGATGTTTATCACACATTCATTTTTACGCGCAAAGTGCGGAACGATAACGACACTGATATTTCACGTTCACCAACACAAAAAGAAATACTTCAGGACAGAAGTTACATGAATTAACAAGAAAAGTAGCTTCATGAGGTGTGTATTTTGAGATGCAATAAACCAGCAAGAAAGACGGCATATATTTTATGCGTTAATCTCCTTATACAACGTTTCGCTCTTAAATCCGGACCGACTGCCGACGCGATCACTGTCGTTTGACGTACGAACAGCAGTGTCGCCGTTACCGCACTTCCCGAGGCGCAGTTTACGTCAGCGAGAACGTTGACGCCAAGTGTACGCTGCCGCCTGTCATTATTCCGTTATGGATCTCACGCTGCATGATTCGAACGCGCAGTATTCAAACAACGATAAGCGGAAGATGGCAGTTTGTGACGAAGTGTTCGGAAGTAAATGAACTTGATTCACATGTGACTCCGTAAGACATTGCTGGTTGTTAAGAATGTACTTAATTACTTAAAATCTAGTCGATTCAATAAGTGTGACTTTCATTCAGGTGGTTACTAAATTGAGTTCACACCTGGTTGTCACAGGTATTATGCCCAGGTGTGTGTAAAGGCGGGTTCTTGCGGCCCATAAGAATCAAATTTTAATTTTCAAAATTTATGTAATATTTGTTGTGTATCTGATGTTTGGTCACAATTAATGAAAGATCTGTTGTGATGGAGACAACAATGTAACTTTCACGTCATAAATTTTCAAGAAAAGATTTACGAATCGTTGTCTATTCAACAATCTTTATTCTGAACACGACACTCCTGTCAAGATATGCTCCTAGACTGTGGTCTGCTCCCTCAGCCGACACATATTGCCTTCCTTTCGCCCTTTGAGGTCTCAACCATACTGTGACTTCAGTAGCTGCATCAGGATTAGCTTCTACAACTCCCGTATCTCCTAATCTGAGGAATAAAAGGGTTAGACCAGAGCTTTAAAGATTCCCATCTTGGAATATGACGCCGTAGAGATTGGTATATGTGTAGCAAAATTTCAGAGGAGGGTACGCCTCCATCCTCCACTTCAAACACAATTACGAGTACACGTCACGAAATGCGTCGGAGGAATTTAACCTTTTAAAGCCTAGCGGTAATTTTACATAAGACGAGGTTTAACATTAAAAAATTCTACGTGGTGCCCACATTGCGTTTATGTGTTTTGTACGGATCTCAGAACAAACAGCAACTTTTGCCCTATAAAACATTAAGAGACTGGTTTTGTATAACCGAAGTGGAGAGTGTTTACAGCGCGGTACGCACTGAGTCCTTATATAAAACAGATATGCTTCGTCTTTAAAGGGTTAATAATGGTAGTCGTTATTTCGCCTCTAAGCACCTATGTATGTGCCCCTCTGTATGCCCCTTCCATTTCAACTTTTCAACGACCTAACCGATTTTGATTAAACTTGGTAGCACATTACACGACTGGAAGTCAACCAATTTCATTTCCGTACAAGCACTAATAGGACATGGTGGACACGCAAATTTGTGAGGCGTGAGTTAACTGTAGTGCCACTAATTTTTGTACTCTCAAGCGACGTGTAGTAACAGACATTGCAACTTTTGTTAAGGTAACATTTTATGGTGTGTAACATGACAATATCGCGGCCGTGCGAAAATTTTCGTTTCCTTTAAGTTTGCTGGCGATAAAGAATAAACCGTCATGCGAAATGTGATGCACAGATCAGTAGCATACTCCCACATCACACACCAAATTCCTTAAGTGAATCACAACATTTGCGGTAGCGATGAGAAAGTCTGAGTCTATATAGCACAAATTTAACGTTTAAATTTCTGCATTACGCAAAAAGTCTTCACTTAAGGTAAAACGTGAAGTTGTCCGTGCGCATTTCACGAAAGCATATAGGGAAATGGAGGTATAAAGCAGGTAAAGCAGTCCCATTACAGGCCTGGACAGGCCCAGAGGGTTCCAGGAGGTCGAGGCTCCCAGATTTCTAGACAATCGGCACATGAAGGTGGTAAGGTTGTCAGCCCTACGCACCGGCCGCGTTTACCCCCCAGGAAATATTCCTGGTACTCATTTCTGTTAGAGGCTGAGTCGACCTCGGGGCCATAGTGCGACCGACAGGATTATGTCAATGAAAAATTCCAGTGACACCATCGGGAATCGAACCCGCGACCTGCCGGTTTGTAGCGCAGTGCCTCAACCAACTGCGCCACCGCGGCCCCCAAATGGAGGTATAGCTTCACTCATTAACCTCGGCACTATACGGAGGTAAGTGGTAAGCTGAACGCCCCGGTAGCTTAACACACCCACCCCGGTAAAATAACCCCGGTACCCACTGAATAGGAAGCCGGGTGGGTTTCAGAGCCGGTAGGGACGTTTGGACTGAAAATAAATATAACACCTGAATACCTGTAGACGTACAGGGTCAGATATCTGCGCAAAGGAATGTAGGCTTCTAGTTCTGGCCGGCATTCTTGTTTTAAAATTCAATGTCATTTCCAGACCGGGCCATACGTGTATTGAGTAATCACCCGCACCGTGGCAACCTGTCTTCCTGTCACCTTGAGATTTTTATGTGTTATTCAGGAGCATTTTATAAAACACATGTGGAAGGAAAGAGAGGGCACTGAAAGGAGAACTCGCTTTGGAAGAGGCTATAGGCCTGTCGTAAGAGAGACTACTGAATGAATGAATGAATGAATGAATGAATCAATCAATCAATCAATCAATCAATCAAAGAAAGAAAGAAAGAAAGAAAGAAAGAATGAATCAATCAAAGAAAGAAAGAAAGAAAGAATGAATGAATCAATCAATCAATCAAAGAAAGAAAGAAAGAAAGAAAGAAAGAAAGAAAGAAAGAAAGAAAGAAAGAAAGAATGAAAGAAAGAAAGAATGAATCAATCAAAGAAAGAAAGAAAGAAAGAATGAATGAATGAATCAATCAATCAAAGAAAGAAAGAAAGAAAGAAAGAAAGAAAGAAAGAAAGAAAGAATGAAAGAAAGAAAGAAAGAAAGAAAGAAAGAAAGAAAGAAGGAAGGAAAGAAAGAATGAATGGTGGGAGGAAGCGGACAATGCTTAGGATACAGTCGCACTGCAAGCGCGTTCCCTGGGGGTTAGCGGGGTAGCAGATACATAGACAGGATGCAATTTTAACTGAAAACATGAAACTTATCCAGGCGGCCTCACCAAGACCCACCCCCCACTATGCGGCCGCCTGGATACACGTTTCTTGTAGTAACTACAAGATGGCTCAAATCGCATTCCCCCCATACACCTGCTACTCTGCTCGGCAACACTCTTCTAGTGCTTCCGTCCGTAGGATAATACGGAGCGCCTGGATAAACAGCCACACTTCTCAGTGAAGTAAACCGTACTCCCAAATCAGCTTCGAACTGTTGGCTCCTGAATATAAAATAGAATGCTGAAGACTACACCGTGGTCTTTGGTGACGCCGCATCAAATGTACAAATTATCTATCTCTGTTATCTCAGAAATCGATCGTGACATGTTGCAGGGGGTATGGGCGGAAATGGATTATCGGCCTGACGTCTGCCGTGTCACAAAGGGCGAACATAGAGCACTTATGGAATATGGAGAGAAAAAAACTTGGAGAGTTTCTCTTTCCATCTGTAGGTCGCCTGTTACAATCCTTTCCGCCATTCAAGTACACCGACTTTATGAAATGTGCCCAGGAGTTACGAATAACTCTTCAATAAATCTCAAACCGTAGCACAAACTTTAGTCTGCAGACGGTCTAGCATGCAGCAAGTATACTTCCAAATCGGCCAAGTCCCATTGTTTCCGCGTCATGCTTTGTATTCTCGGTGTTCCATCTTCAACAACATGCGACTGGAACAAATTCATTCTTATAAGTACTTAGGATTAATCATAAAAAGAGATAACTCTGTTGAAGAAGAAATAAGAGAAAGAATGTCTGGTAACAAAGCATATTATGCAAACAGATCCATACTCAAGAGTAAATGGGTCTGCAAGGAGTCCAAACTTAAAATATATCTGACCATCATAAGACCTGTAGTCACGTACGGCTGTGAAACTTGGGGTCTTGAAAGAAGCCACAAAACACAAACTACTAGTCTTTGAAAGGAAAATATTAAGAGGGATATTTGGACCCACCAGAGAATTAAATGGCACGTGGAGAATCAAAACAAATAGTGAACTCAATAAATTGATTAAAAACCAAGCTATAACTAATTTGATTAAAACACAAAGACTAAGTTGGCTTGGATACATTCACCAAATCGATAGTGACAGGACGGCCAAAAAAGTTTATGAGTGGAAACCAATATCTACGAGACAACAAGGCAGACCAAAACTCAGATGGGAAAATGATATCAAGAATGATCTAAAAGAAATGAAATCAAATAACTGGCGAATTTGCATCCGGGATAAAAACAAATGCAAAAGAATAGTTCAGAAGGCCAAGACTTGCAATATATGAATTTGTAGCGCCTGATAAAGAAGAAGAAGGTGCTCCAACTCTCTTGATTCAAGGCAAACAATTACTTTTTGTGCCGCCGTAATTTATTGCTTTCTACACGCTACATTGTCCAATATGCTTTTGTACTTGCATTGTTTTTACGTTGCCGTGTTTTTCAATTGTGTTTAATGAAGTATTATGCAACTCACATTCACTTCGTGGCATTGCGGTCCCTGCAAGACCGTAGCTCCTCTGACGGTCACAGCCAACTCCACCCTCAAGGAAACCTTCAGCTTCAATCCTCTGACCCCTAGGGTCATTCCCCACGTCGTCGAAACACCTTACTATGCAACTTAAGGTCTGATAAATGTAAAGTTTGTCTTAATAGAACCGAACGCCCTATTTCCTAAAGACCCTATACTGACACACTGCGGATAACCTTACCGTGGAAGGTTTAAGGTTGCAAAGCTCACGGTTGGAGTGGGACAGCTATATTGAGCAAGGGATCAAACAGGCTAATATTCAGATATGCGTTTGGTTAGCAACAATAATCTTATTGTAAAACATCCCCGTTGTCGAATCAATTACTTGTGATTGATACAATACCTTAACAATGTTCAGACTACCTGAAGTTTTCCATGGCTCTTTCCAAGACTAACCTGAGTGACGTCAGTAACTGCCACCGCCTCACATGTGCTTAGCCACTCGCCATTCATGATTATTTTCGTATTTCATTCGAAGATATTTAAAACGGTCGTAAATTAATTCGGGTAAGATTCTCTCAACCATTATTTACAGCCGTCAAGTATCGATAAATCATATCACCTACTGTGCTTTAAAGTTTACACCTTTGCGTCTCCAAAGCGTCCAGGCTGGCTCTGGGGCCGACCCGCCTCTAATGTGTACCAACAGCTTTTTCCTCAGGGGAAGAGCGGCCGGAGCGTGAAGCTAAGCTCTAACCTGGTTATAGTGCCCAGTTTAAGAAAACGTGGAGCTAAACCTTCACTCCCACCTACGTGTTCATAGCGTTAAGTAGGGACAGGTTTACCTTTACATTTAAATTCTCAAAAGCGGCTCTTTAATCCGTTCAGCGTTGCGAACGATGTAAGTGGCTTATGGACAACCGGCCTTGAGGCTTGAATTTATTTGTTGTTTGTAAAGCACAGTGACATAAATGTGTCTGGTCATCTCACACGGATTGAAGCTGTAAATTATTCGTGATGTTCAACAACAGACACTTTAACACGAAAATATTTTTTGTTGTCCTTCCCTCCTCTACATACTTATTCACAGTAGATGTAGAGGGTTTGATTTTTCACTTGATCACACTCAAGCACACACCATATTCGGTAGGACTCCTCTGGACGAGGGATCGGCCCGTCGCAGAGACCTCAACCTGACAACACAAACACTGCACAAGACAAACATCCATGCCTCCGGTGGGATTCGAACCCACGATCCCAGCAAGCGCTCGGCCGCAGACCTACGCCTTAGACCGCACAGCCACTGGGATCGGCAACACGGAAATATACCACCGCACATTTCCTTAAATCCTAAGCAGCATTACAAGTGCTAATAGAATTATAACTACATAAGCACGTTAATTACATGTTCTGAACAACACAACTTCAACAACAGCTTTTATTCTAACTTTACACTAAGACATGTTTCGGCCTATTTGTTGGCCATCGTCAAGTAGTTGACTTACAGTTGCATAAAAGGAACTGCTAGGTGGAGGCCTCTCCTTCACATCTAATGCACAGCACACAGTATCCACAAATAAAATATTCCCAATAACGGAAAAATAAAATGGTTCAAATTTGTTAAAACAAGATCTAAAGGGCGTAGAAAAAAACATTTTATGAAAACATTCTTGTTTTAATAATTTTAATGTACATCATCCCGTTGCGGGTTATGTTCATATGTGAAGAATAAAACAACGGCAAAGCACAGCTTCATTCGCTACTTTGTATTTTAATGTTGAGGGTACATAAAATAGAATCATGCTACATGTTTCGGCTGCTCCTTAGCTATCTTCAGGTGTGTGAGACAGGAACTAATATTTCAGATATGACATATACTGGTATTTATTAGTTCCTATCGCACACACCTAAGGATGGCTAAGGAACAGCCGAAACATGTAGTGTGATTTCATCCATTTTATGTACTCTCAACAATAAAATACAACGTAGTGAATGAAGTTGTGCTTTGCGGTTGTTTTATTTTTCACATATTCTTGTTTTAACTAATTTTAACCAGTTTATTATTCCGTTGTTGGGAATAATATTTTATTTATGGATACTGTATGTGTTAGGTGTGAAGGAGACGCGTCCACCTAACAGTTCCTTTCATGCTGTTTTACGTCATCTCTCTGATAATGGCCAGAAGATAGGCCGAAACATGTCGTAGCGTAAAATTAGAATAAAAACAATTATTGATGTTGTTTTGCTCTAACGTATAAATAACATGAATTAATAAAAACACGACGGAATGACATCACCTAATTTTATAACTATACACTTTATATCCATATTTAACGGCTCTGTTATGATCCTCACATAAACGGCCGCCATGTTGGTATTCACTATAAGAATTCTGAAATGTGCTTTTTACGTTGTATAAATTTTATTGTTATGACCTTCCTTCCAGTGCATGTAACAATCCAAAATCGGTTCAGGTGTTATTGTTGGGATATACAAGGCAAAGCAGACTGCATTTCATTTGTCATTCTTAAAGTATAACGAACGCATAATAGGGACATCGTGCTCGCCCTGTCGTCGTGTTTAATCGTCGAAATAATTAACCCTTCAAAGACGAAGCGTATCTGTTTTATATAAGGACTCAGTGCGTACCGCGCTGTAAACACTCTCCACTTCGGTTATAAAAACCAGTCTCTTAATGTTTTATAAGGCAAAAGTTGCTGTTTGTTCTGAGATCCGTACAAAACACATAAACGCAATGTGGGCACCACGTAGAATTTTTTAATATTAAACCTGGTCGTACGTAAAGTTACCGCTAGGCTTTAAAAAGTTAATGGAGGGAAGCAGCTGGATGGAACTTCATAAAGTGAAGATTCCTAGTTTATACCCTTCACCACATACCATTAGGGCAATAAAGTAAGTACGCACGCCACGTTGACAGCACTGGAAAACTGAGAAATGAACACAATATTGTAGTCGGAAAACCTGAACAAGAGACCATTTCAGAAACCGAGGCCTATAAAATAGGAAAATATTAAAAAGAATCTCGCAGAAACAGATTATGACAGCATGCATTGCAGTCATGTAATTGAAGACTGGGATCATTAGTGGGTACTTTGATTGCGGTAATGAACTTCGGGATTACTAAAGCAGAAATTTTTTGACCAATTTAGCGACTATTTGCTCCTCAAGAACTTTGATCCTTGATGTTAACTGCATAAATAGTAAACTCAATTGATATATTCCTACATCTTTCCGATTTCTAACGGCTTTATTCTTCTGGAAATTGGCGTAACAACAATGACTGTGCTACACCATTTACGTTTCTTTGGTGGCCAACATTTTAGCTGTCTCAAGCACTTCCCTAAGTACATTATATTTTGCTTTCGCGGCGGAAATGTTCGCATTGTCTGGGTTACTTTGTTGTGTTCCTACGGAAGATGCTTCCTTCTTTCTTTTTATGAAGCACTGCCAGTCCTGACTCAGTTACCTAAAATCAAATTTGGGCTGTTTCACACAGGAAAGCAAAATTCATTTTAACGAGATATTTTCGAACAGTGTTATCACACGTACTTAATTTGAATAGGATAAACTACACAAAAAACTTGATTATATTCTATGAACTGCAAAACTTAATTAATTCTATAGTCGCTGAAATGTATATATAATATTTACAAAAAATAACAAACAGGGCACCCTGACAACTGTTTCATTGACGTGCAGACAATAAAAAGTAGAAAACGTTTCGACTATTGGCTTCACCACTGTCTGTGCGCGTATCAGAACAGCTGAAAGGATTTGAACAAAATTTGATATTGCGTAATTCTACCAACATGTCAACGCATAAAAATGCTGATTAAAATCGGACAAAAATAAAAATAAGTTGGATATCTACACGTCCTTCTGCTTTAATCTCGAACGTAACTCCCAAAATTTAAATTGAAACTTTTTTTTCAGTTTCGTGAAGTTAACTATACTGCTCCTGTTTAAGTTTCATCGCTTTAGATACAAATAACTGCCGAAGAAATCGAGTGATTTTAATCAATTTTGTAGCACATTTTGAGCTGTACACCAGTATCTTATTAAACAACTCTTAAATAGCGTAATCTGTTCGTCCGTCTCATGATATTCATCAAAATTTACACAGGCGGCCACCGTTCATTCGAGCCATGTTATTACGCTATTTGTACTATGGCAAGGACAAAAGTTAGGATACACGAACTGAAAGACAGTAAAACAGTGAAGGTACAAGAACTGTTACGTGTGCGTTTATTTCCTAACTTGTTTGTTATTGTCCAGAAAATAAGCTGCAGAGCATCTAGCAAACGTTTGTCTAAATATCTGTCCTTGAAACGCAGGAAAGGATTTGAGTTTTTATATTTAAATTTCTTGTGAAATTGTGAGAACTCCCAATACGAAATTTCTGATAATTCTGACAAAATACATACTTCGTAATTAACAGATTTCAGTTGTTCTTTGTTTAGTTGCTCTTTGCAGCGGTCTTTTGTACGGAGAAAATTGGAACAAATTATGTGGAATCGCTTACGTTCGTCCATGAAGTAACATCAGTGGTGTTCTCGGTAAAGAGATTCTATTAAAATTTAGGATTAAGCACTTTTGATTTCAGTATATAGCAGGTCCAGATCAATCTGCCGTCACTCAGCAAATTGGCGTGAAATAAGTTTCAGAATATATAGCTAAATATTCACTAAGATTTAACAAAGAAACTTCGAACTATAAGCTTTACTTAGATAAACAATTCAGGTTAGTATATTTTATAGCCATATGCACTTCATTATACCACTGTGGGCCAAGACAATCAGAAAGAATGTATGCATGAGTGCTCGACACACGTCCCTATCTAACCAACCAATTAACAACCCACATGGCGCAGAGTCCTTTTTGAGAACCTGTTAGCAGTCTAAAAAATCCCAGCTTTTGTTCCTTCTCGTAAGCCAGTCCACGCCATTACCTCATATTTCTATAAGCTCCATTTTAATATCCTGCTTCCACTAACGCCTAGACCTTTCAAGTGGTCTCTTTCCTTCAGGTTTCCCCACCAAAACCCCGTAGGCATTCCTCTCTCCCTTCTGTACAACATAGCCACACTCACTTTATCCTCCTTGATTTGATAACCCGAATAATGCCTGGTGAAAAGTACAAATCATGAAGCTCCCCACGGTGCAGTTTCCTCCAACCCACCCCTACTTGCTCCGTCTTGGGGCCGAATACCTTCTTCAGCAGCCTACTCTCGAACAGCTGCATCCTATTATCTTCCCTTAATGTGAGACAAGAAGTATCCCGCCCATATAAAACAACAGGAAAAATTATAGTTCTGTGTCCTTTAGCCTTTTTTATTTTTAAGCAGCAAACAAGAAGACATAAGCTTCCAGGCTGAATGGTAGTAGGCAGGGCTGTGAAGTCGGAGTCGGAATCGGAAGGAATTTTAGGTGGAGTCGGAGTCGGAAGGAATTTTTAGGTGGAGTCGGAGTCGGTAAAAATTTACCGACTCCGGCTCTGACCTCAGTCTAAAATTTTAACTAGATACTCCAACTTCAGAGCCCTGATAGCTACAGTAACAATTAGACTTATACTTAAATATAGGTTATAAGTAAAAAAAGTAGCTTGATGATTCACGTGGTGGTGATGAAATGTCTTATAGGTTTACCGTTATTAATACATATTGAGCTTTTATGAAGGAGTCGGATTCGGAATTTTTAGGTGGAGTCGGGGTCGGAAGGAATTTTTAGGTGGAGTCGGGGTCGGAAGGAATTTTTAGGTGGAGTCGGGGTCGGAGTCGGAGTCAGAATCGGAGTCGGGATAAAATGTACCTACTCCGACTCCGACCTCAGTCTAAAATCTTAACTAGATACTCCAAATCTAGAGCCCTGATAGCTACAGTAACCATTAGACTTATACTTAAATATAGGTTATAAGTCACAGAAGTGGCCTGATGATTCATGTGGTGGCGATGAAATGTCTTATAGGTTTACCATTATTAATACATATTGAGCTTTTATGAAGGAGTCGGATTCGGAGTTTTAAAAATCGAGGAGTTGGAGTCGGAGCTTTTGTGTACCGACTCCACAGCCCTGGCAGCAGGCACTCCCCGAATTGTATCTGCTCCTAATTTCTTCATGCATACAGCTTTTTTTTTCATCACAATATTGTTTAAGGCTCACTGCATTGCATTCATCCTCGCCTCAAAACACATGTGACCTTCAATACTGACTTGCGTCAACTTTTTGTGTTTCCATTTTCTGTTAACTAAACATCACTAGCAACATCACTAAGGAAACCAAAGTATGCGTAAACCAGGCAGTTCAATAACGTTCGTAATGTATATGCAATGTAAACTGAAGACCTTGTGAAATTTCACCGTGTAGTAACCCGCTTCTACAACTTTCAGTAAATTAATATATTTAAATAACATTTAAGTTATATCACTAACCTTATAATATGCTACTCTGGTTCTGAAGAAGGGAAGATGGGCTAGGCATGTTGCTGGAATGGGGAATATAAGAAGTGCAGACATAAAGTTAAGTACAAAGAAGGGACAGACGGGCTTGACAAGGCTAACAGTCGGGTTTGGCAACTGCTTTGCTAACGTGCCTAATAACTCGCACATCCATTTCGATCTTCCATAAATGCCGCGTCTATCAAACTGCCACAACCAAAGCTCTGTAGACAGTTCCTTCGTCCTCTGCATGTCGAACCCATTCAGGTTTCTTTATTTGAACTGCGGATCACGAAACGCTATATATATATACACACACACACACACACACACACACACACACACACACACACACACAGCATATCTTTTGTCGCTGACCTCAGCACTGCAGTTGCCACAGGTTGTCATGGCAGATGCTGGATTTCTGTACGATAAAGCCGCCGTGCTCTGGTGTCCGATAAAACACACACTAGTGTGTGTGTGTGTGTGTGTGTGTGTGCGCGCGCGCGCGCGCGCGCGTGCGTGTGTGTCAGAAAGAGAGAGACAGCCGGCATAGTGACAAGGCTATGGGTTGGACGGGGCGGGGTTCGATTCCTGGCAGGGACACGAGATTTTTCTCTTCAGCATATCGGCTCATGGGCCCACCCGGTGGGAACGGGAACTTCTTTTTCCGGGGTAAAGTGACCGCGGCGTTAAGTTGACCAGCTAAATCCCTGAGTAGCATTCTATTTCAACTCTGCCGACTACTTCATGGCACGCACAGGAACATTCAACAGCCACCAGGTACCGAGTGTAGGCTACAGTCTCACTTAGGCATCTGAATTACCCAATGCTTTTTCGACAAAAACGAGTTGTCAGCTATACTTCTAATGTATTTCTCTCGCAGAGCGACATACAAATGTATCACAGCCATGAGAAATAATTACTAAAAATTAGTCCCTGTCCACGCCATCAAGGCATATAGAGGAATTGGAATTAGAACTCCCCTCGTTCGTAGTTTGGGTGCTAGATGAAGGCGAGTGGTCAACATCACGCCCCGGCAGCAGCACCCTGGTATCCAATGAGTAGGAAGTTGGGTGGAATCCAGCGCCGGTCTGGACGTTTTGAAGAAACAATCTCGTGCCCCTGCTGGAACTGGAACCCCAGACCGTCTAGACCCCGTCACCTAGTCACTATACCCACTACGCTATCCCTGCTTCCAACAGTTACCATGGCTTTAATTTATTGTAAGTAGCCACATTTTAATATGCACACGGAGTAGTCTGAAGTTACATACATAAGTAGGTACAAATATAAACGATCTAACACGTGGAATACAGATTCGAATGCAAATAAAAAACCATTATTCAGCGTAAAATTAGCAGCGTGTCTAACAAGAGGAGAGTTAAGGCGTACAAATGAGAATCCCTGACATGCGTAACGTTGAAAATAACGGTCTACCCGTATTGGGTTTGATGCGAGGGACCGAGGGAAACCAACCCAGAACAACTTAACTGTGGTAGGATCAAATCTGGTAGGCAGCACTTCGACGCACGTGACAGCAGTGGCGAAATATTTTTGAAAATCTTAAGACTAAGGTATTTAGAACCTCCACTGAGGTACAGCTTAAATGACTCTCCATCACGTACAATGCAAATGATCAAGGCAAGTCTGGTGAGTTGGTCAGAGCATATAGCACATATCGGACATACGCAAACAGAGACAATTTTAGTCCCAAAATCTGTACGGAAGAGATTACTTGGCAAAAAATAAGAGCAGATGGGAAGATAATATCAAATTGGCCGTGCCATGGCTCAGGCGGTTAGCCGCCGGCCTCTCATCGCGGAGGCCCGGGTTCGATCCCGGGTCAGTCCATGTGGGATTTGTGGTGGACAAAGTGGCACTGGGACAGGTTTTTCCCCGAGTTCTTCGGTTTTCCCCTGTCAATTTCATTCCACCGATTCTCCATTACTAGGAAAAGGACAAAAAAATAATCATCATCTTCATCATAGGGTTGCACAATAAGCCTCATGGCTGCAGTGCGTCCGTAGCGTGCGGGGCCCTTCACCACTAATATCAAATTGGATCTTAGCGAAACAGGATGTGGGGATGTGGACTAGGTTTAACTGGCTCAGGACAGGAACTAGTGGCAAACAATTTAACACTGCAGTAAACCTTCGGGGTTCCATAAAAGGCGTGCCATTTGTCGATCAGCTGAGCGACCAAGAGCTTCACAAGGACTCCAGTCCATGGCGTTCGACATTTAAAGTACAGTAGGCAATGACGATACTCTGTTTACTGGCCACGTTGTCTTAAACAGCTACTCTCAATGCCGACCCAACATCATGATCAGTAATTTATTCTGAAGAAGACGAATGAAAATACACTTTTACAGCTAAACACCGTCCAATATAGCACGGAGCAGCACCACGCAAAATTTTTAGAACCGACTTAACATATTTGGCTAAAATGGCACACAAATATTATAAGTTCCTGGTATAATTTGGCAACAGATGCACTGTAAATGGTTAACATACATTTTCCAGGTATTCTCGTAACTTTTCTCAGGAAAGACCACGGAAAGCTCGGTAAATCACCTACCGCCAGCCGGTACAAGCCTGCACTGGTGACACTGCGTGATACGTGGCTTTAACGTAGCGCAGAACAACATAAACTGTGGCATACTTAAACAGCCGATTAATTGCAAAACGATGTAACTCACCTAAAACATGCAATATCCTGCAGTTTCATGATATTCTCTTCAGAGCACTAATAAAGCACCAGTTTTCATTCACCAAGAACAGTTTTAAAAATGCCAACGATACAGCTCAGAACAAAACATTTCTGTTCCACTTTCCTTGCCGACTGACATGACAGTAAAAAATCACAGCAAATCACTTAGCGTTCCGAACTGACAAGAAAACAGTCTAACATACATTTCTAATGAACAAGAAAATATAGGGGAGACTGTCAGAAATCATTAAACGTTACACACAGTTCCGTGCCCACATGAAAACACTCTTGTCGACTACGTGTGACGAGTAACACGCATCCTGACACACAACTGCTACTGTGCAGCGCAGCAGACGAATGCCTGCTGGTTGCAGGTGACTTGTCCGGCTGCCAGTGAGATCTACTCCAAAAGGTGGGGAGGGGCAGGTGGAGGTACTGCGAGGAATAGTGGGGAGGAGTAACAGAACGCTCAACAGGGATGGTGATAACAGGGCAATTTTCGTATCTGTGTACAACCACAAACCATAAAAGGCAGAGAGAATTGTTTCAACCAAATGATTTCCTTGGAACTTTAAACAGGAAAACAGCGGAGTTGAGAGAAAAACAATGATATATACGTGTCACGTTTCTCTTGACTGACACATACCACAACATGTCAGACACTGATCTGTTTATTTGCGTTTTAAATATACGCTGTTCTGATGCGAAGATGTTTAATCTGGGTGGGCGATTTCACATTCTGATTGCATGTTTGTTTGCTTATTTATTTAACGTCCTATGTTATCTTTAGGTTAATGGAAATTAAAATGTGACGGGGAAGTCCAAAATTTAGTTCAACCATTAGATTTGTAATGGTTGCACTAAAACAGAGAGAAAATGTTTAACTGTTTCTTGCTTATATTTTCTTGATTTTTGTACTGACTTAGGGCCGCACAAATAGCGTAGTCGCTGTACCGACTCACTGCGGGCTGGACGGACGGACGGACGGACGGGGTTCGAATTCCGGCAGCGTCAACGGATTTTTTTCTGTTCTCAAAAACCGTCCATACCGGCTCGGGGGTCCCTTTGACCTCGTACTGAAAGGAGTACTTGGGTTCTTTGCAGGGATAAAGCGGCCTGAACATGAAGTTAACCACTCACCTCAGAGGTTAAGAATGAGTGGAGTCATACTTCTGCTGCCAACACATGCCTTCCTAGCGTAGAAATGCGCAAATTTGCTTCATGTTACCGTTTACTAGCATTATCAGATATAAAACTGATAGGCTGAAACCGTGTGGCGTTAGAAACCTGAGTATTTATCGTTCCTACAATCAGATGTCACTAAATTACTTGGTACATGCTTAAAATGCTAAATTACGTAAAATAAAAGGACACATAAGTCGATTTTCTTAATTGTTTTTACATCACACAAAATGCATCCCTGTCAGTCAGTCAGTCAGTCAGTCAGTCACACTGCTGGTTGTTTTCAAAGGGCGTACTACAGAAAGGCAAAGAGAGAAAATACTAAAGGTAAATACGAATTAAAGACTCTTAAAATACAGGACTTAAGTGACTGAGGGCCGAACCCCGGTGACCGTGCGGTCTAAGGCGTAGGTCTGTAGCCGCTTAGTTGCTGGGATCGCAGGGTCGAATCCCGCTGAAAGCACTGGTGTTCGTCTCTTGTGTTTCTTGTGTGTTGTGTAGGTAGTGGCCCCTGCGACGAGTTGAGGAGTCCTACCGGCTGTGTGTGTGTGTGTGTGTGTGTCTAACTGTGAGTGTTAAAGAAACCTCAAGAATGAGGCGGCCTGAGCCCGAGCTGAGCTCTTTCGCCACCGAAAAATAAAGAACTGGGGTCAAAAATTCCGTTCTACCGGAATATGAGATGCAGTGTCGATGGGTGATCGGATCCCGACCGTTTGAGCAACATACTGTCCCCACATTCAGGGGCTGAAATGTCCTCATTCCTCTAGGACATTTCTACGCCTGAAAATGACTATGCCTTGCCTCGAACCGTATATAACGCAGAAAGACATTTTCCCAACCGTCGCTGCCTAAGCAGACTGGAATTCAGAAGCATGAACCAGCCGATGACAACACGAATTAAGTCACCACATGCACACAGACTCTGATAAAGAGCAGGCTACTCTCTCCTTGTGCTAAATAACTAACTAAAACTGCTTTAGACGACGATTTCTTAAGGTCAGCATGGCTTCAGCATTACGGCCCTCTACCTCATTCCAGTCGACAATTTACAGAGTGCTTGAATCTGTGTTATGGAAATCACTGGCTTGGTCGTGGAGGTCTCCCAAGCTTGGCCACCCCATTCTCCAGACTTGACACACATTCATTACTGCTTGTACCAACACATTAACCCTTTAAAGACGAAGCGTATCTGTTTTATATAAGGACTCAGTGCGTACCGCGCTGTAAACACTCTCCACTTCGGTTATAAAAACCAGTCTCTTAATGTTTTATAAGGCAAAAGTTCCTGTTTGTTCTGAGATCCGTACAAAACACATAAACGCAATGTGGGCACCACGTAGAATTTTTTAATGTTAAACCTGGTCGTATGTAAAGTTACCGCTAGGCTTTAAAAGGTTAAATAGTGTCTGTATTAGAAGAAACCGCAGACATGAGACGAATGCTTGTGGCATATCATGGAGGCTACTTCTCTCGTATGGAAGTATTAAAGTACACGGACAGCGTGGGCATAACATCCTGAGAAGACATCTCCACATAATGGGGCTGTTAGATAGTCCCTTGTGTAGGAAATGTGGGACTGGAGAGGAAACCTCAGCCCATGCACTGTGTGAGTGTGAAGCCTTGGCAACACTCAGACATATCTATCTGGGGTCCTTTTTCCTGGACCCTGAGAATGTGCGAGATCTGAGTCTAAGGGCCATCTGGAACTTCTTCAGGAGGACAGGGCTCTTGTGACTTGGACCTAATGAGGGGGCACAAAGGGCCTGTGAAGGCCTACGTGCAACGGGACCGTGAGGGCTCGACCCATATTTACTTACTTACTTACTTACTTACTTACTTACTTACACGGACAGCGACACCTGAAGTTTTAAAACGAGCTCGGCATACAGGTGTGAGGTGGATTCATCTGACTCAGGATAGGGTTTTGTGGCAGGCTTTGAAGAAAAGAGGAATATACATCATCCTTTACAAAAGAATTGGAGTTTCTTGAACAGCTATGCGATTATAAGCTTGCCATGAGCGTCCCTCATCTATGTAGCTCAGTGTATGTGTATGTCTGTGTGGGGATTCTAAGGATTATGAGATGCGATATTTAAGGTTCCGATTTCCTGTTCACCAGTTGGTCGCTGTTTATAAACTCATGCTGAAGTAATGCCTTAAGTGCGTTGTCATGAATATTAAAGCATTTCATGTCATAACGGTTATCTCTGGTACGAGTACTTCGTGACATACACGAGTAACTCACGGAACACAATACATATGTTCGTCACTTGCTGGAAAAGTTTCCTGGAAGTGACTGGCATGATTACTGATCAAGGACTTGGGCAGAATACCTTTCAGTACATTAAGCACTCTTTGTTTTCGTATGACTCTGTGGTGTTGTGCCTCACGAAGTCGAGAATGCAAATTACCAGAGTAAAATTACCATATTTTCCACCTCACAAAAAACATTTTTCCTGAAAAATGTCCCCAAGAATCATCCCGCGTCTTGACACAAGTAGGATACGAAGTCAGTAAAAGTACATTTACAGAGTGCGTCTTATCACCTGTGGCGTCTTATAAGACGGAACATTCGGTAACTTTTCCGGTAAAGTAAAAACGAAATTATCCCTGTGCATGACATGAAAGCACAGGATGTTTGGAGGTAGGCTTATGTATACATTCCCTCTTAACTTCTGCACTAGACGGAAGTGAGTAGTCATCGTTATGCCCTTGCCGCTTTACCTCGGAAGAAAGAGCACCCGGTAGCTATTGATTAGGAGCCCGGCTGAGCATTACTACCGATTTGGACGTTTGGAACAGAAAAATTCTCTTGCCTGCGATAGCAATCGAAACGCGATTCTTCTGCCAGCCAACTCGTAGCCTAGTTACTACACCGACTACACTACCCCTAATCACATTTTTCCAGTTTTCAACCCAAACAGACATCAGAAAACAAGTGACCAAGTGCCTAAGTTAGAAACTCAATTCCATCGTGGAGCAACTCAAAACCGACTTCTTTCTCAGCTGTATTTCAAGAACCAGAGCGATTAAGATCTATACAAGAAGCAGAGCGATTAAGATCTATATAACAATGATCGGAACAAAGTTCACTGAGGATAACCCGTGATAAGTGGGGCCCTGTCACCAAGGCATGGCGCGTCCCCAGGTTGCGGATGGAGGAACAGTCTCCAGACATGAAGGGTAGCCGCGAATACATTGAATAGGCAGTCGCGAACAGCCGATAAGGGATGGTCCTCTAGCTTGGGGGTTGGGCGAGGCTCTAACAACGCCTCATAGTAAAAACTTCCCATGTTAGGAACCATTAAGAAAGGCATTGATCTGGCTGGGGACAGGGACAGGTGGCGGGCTCTTGTAAACGCGGTAGTGAACCTCCGGATTAGTTATGAATTTAACAACAGACTAAATCCGTGGTGCAGAATCATTCTTGTGAAGAAAATATTTCCTCAGGTACTCATGAAACTTTCGGCGTTTTATGAAATCCGATTATTCAATAGTCTCTTCAAAACAACTTGCCATTTGACCCTATCCCAAGGCAGAAGATTCCACTTCACGCTCTCTCAGCCCATTGCCTTAAGCCTCGTTATTTTAACCCTTTAAAGACGGAACGTATGTTTCATTTTAAGGACTCAGTGCGTACCGCGCAGTAAACACTCTACACTTCGGTTACATAAAATAATCGGTTAATGTCGTATAAGGCAAAAGTTGCTGATTGTTTTGAGACCCATACAAAACACACAAACGCAATGTGGGCACCACGTAGAATTTTTGAATATTAAACCGGGTGGTACGTAAAGTTACCTCTAGGTTTTAAAAGGTCAGTAAGCATGCTATCCTCCAATGTACTGTTAGCCTTGCAAGCAGTCTATTCCCATCAGGATTTCCCACCAAAACCCTGTATTCATGTCTCATTTCCCCCAGTACGAATTCAAGTCACGAATGCTGTCCAAGGACAATTCTTACTATACGTTATATGCCAAATAGACAAAACTTCGTTGTGAAACTGTAAGACGCTCAGCTGCTGAAGACATTTCCCTCATCTTATGGAACAGAACGGGAAGGCCTAGCCCTTCTGATTTCTAACATCCCGTCACTGGTCTCCAGTCCACATCCTTGTATGATCGATCAATCTCTTACAGAATGCGATTTAGGGTGGCAGAGAATTACCAAAGTTTCGAAAGAAAGTGGTGAATATATCTTCAAGGTAGAAACGTGATCTTCTACTCTGAAGACGAAGTCAGAACATTCTGTACCACACATCTATCGCGAGCTGTAATAGTGAACTGGGAACTGAATGCGATTCCATCGTATGGTCCATCAACACACCCAAACAGACTGCTAACCCATGAACAAAATTAAAATGTGTTGTTTCATTTCAAACTGACATGACCGATTTGTAACAGGCGTACTGGATTAGGGTTCAGATGTCTTGAAGTTCTGGCTTTGAACCTGAAAATAGAGGCAGTACATTCCACCGAAAAGTCGGTACGCACCTACCAAATTACACGGCATCACATCCCAGAAGACTGTCAGAACCTTAAATTTCCCAAATAGGCCTATCCAGAACTCCAGGAGGAAATTACATCACAAACTTATGATTCACTGCATCACTAGGGTTCGTCGTCGGCTGGTCGAAGATAAATCCAAAGTTGCCCTTGGACTTAATTAAGTAGCTCCTCACAATGATGTGTGGGGCAGTGAATGTATAGCTTCATACACTCTTAACGTCGGCACTAGAGAGAAGTGGGTGATCAGGTCACGCACCCCCCCCCCCCCCGGGCTTTACCACCGGCAGTAAAAACGCCGGTACCCATTATATAGGAAGATGGGCAGCACGCGACGACGGGAGTAAGTTCTCTGCTTCTGTCCTCTAGTCCATGGCATATTCACTGTACTGACTGAGCTACCTCAATGCTCGGTGTCGATTATTTTGTCTAAAGAATGAGTCAGTATGTTTTATTTCGTAAGGCCAACAACTTATACAGGAGATATTTTCACTGCCTCTTGCAAAGCACAACGTGCCTGAAATAATTTCTCGCTCTGCGTTTCAGAAACAATACGGAGTCAAATTTATGACACACAAATCGCGATGTTCATAAAAGAGGGTAGGTGAAGACTGCTGCGTTCTGGGTGAAGACTGAGGCAGTTAGTTCCCTCTGAATGGTAGGTAATTTACAACCAGACTACAAGGCGTCACATTCCACAAGATAGACATCTTCATAGCTGTGGCAGCGAGGAACTCGAATGTCCAAACACAGTTATTTCAGTACCTGGAAGCAGTCGTGGCGCTCGTTGCTGTGGCAGTGACATTTGCTGTCGGAATCGTAAAATTATATTTAAGGTCTCCAATTTCTTTAGAAAGTAGGTCTGGTATGAGTCAGAAGGAAGCAATCTGTATTTATCAGTATCAAGAGCCATCAGCCATAGCTTGTGTAGGCGGAAGTGAAAAGTGAAATGAAGAAAAACAAAACGGTTTGCCATAGAACACCTGGACCCACTGGCGAATGAGGAGTGTGACAGAATGACACAAAACATATGGGTCTGCTGCATAGAGAACGCAGCAGTTTTACAAGAGAACTACTGAAATGCAGTCGGTTACAGCGACATAGCACAAAAGAAGAGCAACAAAGATGGTGGCAACACACTGTTACTTGTTCCTCCGATTTATAAACTATTATCAGTGTCACGGCACGTCTGATAAATCAGTTTATACGCATTTAAGTTCGTCTGTTATGATACAAACATTACATTATATTGTGGTTACTTGTGACGCCCAAGTCCTGGGACCCTGCAGTAACTTCAAACTCGTTAACTTTACGTTGTTCCCATTGGGCATTTTCGTCACGAACTAATAAACACAAACCAATGCACTGTTGCAACAGTATATATTGAAAAGTATACACACCCCTACATATGTTTCGACGAGAAAATAGTCATCATCAGGGGGTCATTTATAGGTGTGTAAGTCCTTTTAGATACCCACATGTTAAGGTCACACATTACAATTTTAAACGCACAGGATCCTCTCACTGTATGCATGAATCCTTAAAAATTGTTGTTAAAATTTTAATGTGTGACCTTAACATGTGGGCATCTAAGTGGACTTATACACCTACGAATGACCCCCTGATGATGATGATTTTCTCGTCGAAACATATGCAGGAATGTGTATACTTTTCAACATTTATTGTTCCAACAGGGCATTAATTGGTGTTTATTAGTTCATTCAAATTGCCTGTCTTCAGACACAAGCAGAGAGCCTATCTGCATTTCTCATAATATAGAAACTGTAGTACCAGACGTCCGTGTAAGAGAAATCTTGATTTATGTGCTATGCCCTGAATTACTTTTATCATCATGTGACCAAACTCTTGCGTTTCCCAAGTGATATTTGCAATTCAGGGTTTACACTAAAACTATGTATGCATTTTTTGTTTCCACATAATGCACGCTCCGCTCACCTCATTTTCCTAGATTAATTTTCCGCGGGAATATTTGATAAAACCTAACCATGTAAAGCATCCAAAATTCTGAAATATTGTATCTGCCATAATTTAATAAAAATCATCAAAACTATATAATTTTGGGGTTGTATCTTCTTTCGAATACATTTACAGGGGTAAGAAATTGTTAAATTAGGGCAGCCACGTCTTCCGAGTATCTTCACTGTTCTTATCTTCTGTTTTTTATGAACGTTACTTCGTGTGCGCTTCTTTGGATTTTCATTTGACAGTTATGTTCTTACGGCGAACGAAGTGGGACATTATACTACTTGATACCAGATAAAGGCCGATCCCGGTGGCCGCGCAGTCTAAGGCGTAGGTCTGTGGCCGCTCGTTTGCTGGGATTACGGGTTCGAATCCTGCCGGGGGCATGGATGTTTGTCCCCCTTGAATGTTGCGTCGTTGAGTGTGATCAGGCGCAACAACAACCTTCTACACCTACAATGAGTAGGTAAGACTAAGAAAGAAATATCAGGTACAAATTAATCATTAGAAACCGAATGGCATCACAACAAATCGCATCACGCTACTTCAACTCTGACGATAGTATATGATTCAATGACATTTTTGCGGGTATTTTTCTGTCGTATAATTTTTAATGAAGCGCTACGTTTCGGAAGCCGGCACTGTTTCCATCGTCAGGCAGGTAAATCACCCAATATGGTGGACCCCTTACATATAGCTACTCTCCGTCACTGGGCTCGATCTAAGGGGTCCACCAGATTAGGTGTTTACCTGCCTGATGCCGGAAACACTGCCGGCTTCCGAAACGTCATACCTTATTAAAAAATCAGACGCTGGACAAAGTCCAGAAAGTCAGTGACGTCACACTACATGACGCCAAAAATCTTTGCACTTTTATCGCGTCAATGTGTAAACTTATGTGTAGGTTGTTAGCCCTTTATGAGTTATTCATTTCGTCAAATATTTACCGGAAACAAAAATGTGTAACGCAGGTACATCTTACAGAAGTCTGTTGTGTTAAGTCTTATGTTACAACTGTTTCTGTAGGTGATGATGTGTTCCTGAAAGAACCAATACACTTCTATTTGAGCTGCATGCAAAATAAAATAAGGTGTGAAACACCTCAAAATGTAATACAAATATATTCTGTAATTATTACGGCTAGACAAGCTGACGGTCAGACACGGCCAGCTCGTCACTATACTTTCGTTTCTTGAACATCGAGGGAAGGACATATCCTTGCCGTAAACCGCGTTGAAATTAGCAGTAACAGAATGAACAACTCAATGTTAACTGGATATAATGTCCAGAATAACAAGTGACAACAGCTAAAATGGATACTTGATATTACTTTGCTAAAGACAAGTAACTCCAGTTTGTTGGTTATTAACAAACGGATTACGCTTGAAGGCAGACACCTCTTATTTCAAGCTTTTGGGGGGGGGGGGGGGGGGGGGGGGGGGGGGGGGGGGGGGGGGGGGGGG